>OMNZ01092848.1:0-13747 GCA_900303255.1 Lesueurigobius sanzi
TAAACCAGGACTAAACCAGGGCTAAACCAGGTCTAAACCAGGGCTAAACCAGGACTAAACCAGGACTAAACCAGGACTAAACCAGGTCTAAACCAGGGCTAAACCAGGTCTAAACCAGGGCTAAACCAGGGCTAAACCAGGGCTAAACCAGGACTAAACCAGGTCTGAATATTGATTAGGGATGCAGCGATACCACTTATTCTCAAACCGATACGAGTACTTGGAGTACTTGCCGATATGGAGTACCCATACGAGTACAAGGCATTTTCTTCAAACATAAACCTTGTAGCCGGGGCTAAAGTGATTAGTTCTCATTTCCCATTTACTGGAGTAATTTATTAATACTTTATTAATAAGAAGTTTGATCAGAATTATACAGTTACAGTAAAGCTATTTTATTAAATACAATATTTGTAATAAACGTGTAATGATGTGTTTTTGGGCCTCACTTTTTTCATTTAAGATGAAAATTATAGGAAATATTTATGTCCACATTGTACACACTGTTCATATCCAAAAGTTACCCAGTGCCTGTGTTACATGTATATAATAGTATGTAGATTGTTACTTTAACTGGACTGGCCTCATTTTGCAGTAGCCTCACTACAGCTAGCGTCAGAATACATTTGGTTGTTTTTTTGAGCTTGCAATAACTTTCTTCATTAGCATATTGGATATTTTAGCTCCAGGAGCAATGTTGCTCAGTATGGACATGCTATACCTCTTTTAAAAGCTCTTCCTGAGCCCTTTTAGTCACCGAGTTTGTTTTACAGATGCTGCTTAGCAATATTAGCACGCTCCTCTTGTCAACATTGCAGACACACCACTGAAGTCAGCATGTAGCACTGGTTGAATTCAGCACAAACTCTGATTTAGGGAATGCAGTCTGTAATAAAAGTCAGGTTGGAGTATTGTGAATTCTTCAGTTTGTTGTGCTGTCATGCTCTGATCAGCTGTTAGGTGCAGCGAACGCTGATTGGTATCGGTCCCACATCAAGCAGGGGGTATCATTGCATCCCTAATGTCGATCATCTGTCTCAGAGAGGCAGGTTAGTGTAGGGCCCGTAGAACTGAGGAGAGAGGGTTAAACCAGGACTAAACTTACTAGCAGTCCTGAGCCAGGTCTAGACTTACTGGTAGTCCTGATGAGGGCTCGATGAAGTCGGCCCAGTGTCCTTCTCGCTGTAGTTCGGAGCAGATCTGAGACGCTCCCTGGATGAAGGTCTGGAGCAGCTCCTCTCTCTCCTCCTCCACATCAGAACTCCACCGAGACATGTCCTGGACCGTCCTCTGGGTCACAGTGATGACCAGGACACCAGCAGGGGGCGCCTCAGGGAACATCAGCCTGATATCTGGAATAACCATAGATAGCGTTGAGCTAGGCTACTAAAGCTCAGTCATGTTTAGAAAAGGAAAGTAAGTGTAAGAGCAAAATGCCAACTGGATTAAATAAGTTGGACATATTTGTTTTCTTCACAGGGGAAAGATAGCGCCTTGAAAATAGAGGGCATTACTCTCGTTTGCTTCTTTGATGACACTTTTCCTGACTTTGTGCACCCCCCTGTGTGATACTGTCCTAAGAGCTGTTGTGACAAGTAAATTTCTCCATTGTGAGATCAATAAAAAACTATCTTATCTTCAGAATATGGTCAGTGACCTATGGCTGAAAGAGCTCATCGATGAATCGTCAACTAATCGATTATTCAAATAGTTGTCAACTATTTTAGGCATCGATTCATCGTTTCTGAGACAAAGACTTATAAAGACCAGTAGGACGAGTTTACCTTTAAGTACCACCTCTTTGTTCTAAAGGCTAGAGAAAAACATCTTTGTTGTCAGTCTCTGGCTCATACCTAATCACTGCCCATTACCCTTCTATGATCCTGCCCTGGACTCTGGGTCCAGCCTCATTAGCATGACAGAGGGCTGGTTTCGGCTAAATTAAAGCAAAGGCGCCCATTCTTGTTCATAGAAGGGTTTTCCTTCTATGAGATGGTATTTTTTAGCCAGACCCGAAACGTTTGCCAGGCTTACAGGCAATAAATGTTAAAGTTCTTCCTGACTAGGAGTGCTGTCCTTTCTTTCGTTTATACACTGTTCCTAGGATTTTGCACCCAGTCAGAGAGTATTTGTGAGTTGAGCGCGTTTTATGTACGTTATTCATTTATGGTACTTTTTACTGCAATCTTAATAATTCCACACAATTAAAACCTCTAAAAGTAACATTTATTGTGAGACAGAGCTAGCATTATGGCCCCAAGCCTATATAAAGGTGTGGGACATGGTTTAAACCTCTCTTAAATGCACCTAGTTAACCATTTGAATGCCCCGACCACAGATCTGTGGCCCTTCATGCTGCATACATGTCAATATGCAGCCCTTGGTGAAAAAGGATTGCACACCCCTGCTGTAATGAGACCGTAAAGGTTGTAGTGACTTTGTAGAGAGTTACCTGGTGCGAGGCGTTGGGGACAGGGCTGAACCGCACACTCCACTGACAATGAGTCAAAGAACTCTGCTCCTCCATCCTCCACCTGTAAACACCACAGTTATACTCTGCTCCACACCATTAAACATACACAGAACACTAAGGTTTTTAAAGATTTTACATTTAGCTGAGGATAAAAGACTTTCAGGAAATATGAACAGAGGATCCTGATGCAGGAGGGCTTTTATTTCATAAAACAGTTTTTAACAAAAAACAAATGTAATTATTGTAATAAGGAGTGTAATAAGGAATGTAATCAGTATCAGAGTGCAGGGAGTGTAATTATTCACTTATCCATCGTTTCTCCATAGATCTACAGTATATAGGAAATTCGAACTTCAATGACTATTTTCTCCAAAGTCTTTTTCTCACATTGTGGTGACATCTCCACTTTAGTAGCTCCTACAGACTCCAAACTTTACAGTCTTGGACTTAAAGACATGATACATTATTTTGTTTTTCGTTGCTGTGAAATGAAATTAGTTATGTCCTTTGTCCTAGTATATTGTAACCTCAGACATTTGTGGAAATAATACAGTTTTTACACATAAAATGCCTTATTTTTATATAAAAACATAACATGTTTTTTTTTGTTGTCATATTCATGCAAGTAATAAACAGCTCAGTTTAGCCTTTTGCTGTTCACCTGCAGCGTCTGGCCTTAAACAAAGTCTGTACAGACCTGATTGCTTGTGCTGTTGCCTGTAGGGGGCGCTCTAGCGTAGGCCGAGTGCATTGAGGCCAGTGCTTCCAGGTGACAGTCCATTGGTGTTAGGGGAGCGAGGGGTTCCAACCCGTGGTCCGGGGCCCTGGAGCGGACCACGTCTCTGGGCCTCACGCTCTGTTTTCCTGAGGAGGAGGAGAACGTTGTTGTTTATTTTATAAAATATCACTTTTGCTAGCATTAATGTCAGACATTTCTCTTGCAAATACTCCGAGGACAACGGTAGCTCACAGTAAACCTGTGAAAGTAGCATTGTTTAACCCTAAAGCTCATATTTCACAAATTAATTATTTCCGCGTCAGATGCGGAAGTTGGGAAGCTTATTTTGACCCCAGTTCCCCAGTTGTTCATGTGCGTTTTACAACTGGGAAAAAACGTTTTCCCCAGTTCCCGAGGTCCACATGAATGTGCCAATAGTGTGGACATTCGGACAGAGTCTATATTTCACTCATAGTGCGAAAACTCGAGAAACTTGTTTAAACTCATACCAATAATAAATTTACATTATGTAATGAACCAAAAATGGTATACAAGTGGACCAAACCGACTTAACCCTAATCCTTACCTTAATTGACTTTGATCATAACACCCCAATAGATTCAGAGTGTCGTTTTTGTCACTTGTGTCTCATCGTGTTATACATTAGAGCAATGGACATAAAAGTAGTATTCATTTATTTTAATAAGTATAAGTATTTCTACCTGAGTTTAAGGCGACAACAGAAACGGCTCTCGTCGCTGTCACTCGATGAAGAAGAGACTTTAGTCCAGACACGTACAGCACCAACCTGGACCCACAGACCTGCAACAGAATCAAGATTAATCCAGTTCTGAATCAGGACTAAACCTGGACCCACAGACCAGCACCAGAACCCGGTCTAAACCTGGAATGATGTTGCCTTCATGTGGCATCGAAATTAGGGCTGCACAATTTTGACAAAAAAACCTAATTGCGATTTTTCAGACAGAAATTGAGATTGGATTTGCGATTTTAATATTATATATTTATGTTGTATATTTTTCATGCAATTCAGTATTGTATAAAGCAGAGGACGATATGGACATTTTTGTCTCGCAATTTTCTTGGACAAAATTATTGTCATTAACAAAGTTATCACAGTAGTTATCTGCCTGTGGATTATCTACTTAAGCGATGATTACAATTATGAAAATATGCAACTAATCGTGCATTCTTTCCATTGCAGTGACCAATGTTATTGTTTATTGTCACTGTACTAGTATTGTCAGCAAAATATACTTCTAAAACTGCTATTATACATTGCAGTAGTACTCATTTATTTTATTTCAGCTTCATTAAATGGTGGAGACTCAAGTAAGATAAAAGGAAGAATAAACCTCAGCCTTTGAGGTGAGGGAAATGCAGTATTTAAAATTGTGCTGTCGATTCGATATTGATTAACCTTGCAGCCCTAATCGAAATGATGGTAAATTACCACTTTTCCAGTAGAAAATTGCACATGAACACCACCTCATCTCGTATTTTCCACTGGAAAACTGGGAAATAATTACCAGTTTCAGAGATGAAATAACCTTTGATCTTTCAACAAGACGGAGAGCTGTGATCATACGTTTTTCATGTCTCTTAGCTGATTGTTATGAAGCGTAGGCCATTTATTTTGTGTAGCCCGTGTAATTTTAGATTCATGTTTACTTCCACTTAGCGTTTTGTGTGGGGGAAAAAAAAAAATCCAACTTTTAGCTAACAAAGCAGATGCAAGGTAGTAGTTGTGTTTTGTGGACTATTTTCTCATTTGCAGTGTGTTTTGTGTGTCACAACTGGAAAGGCTCATCTTTACCACAGCACATGAAGGCAGCATAAACCTCCAGACTTACACTTGTCATCCTGGCTTTCCTCTTCGTCAGGAGGAGCTCAATTTACTGTAAATAAAACAACACATTTGTCATTTATTCAATTTTGATTCAAAGCAAACATTTTAAGTTTTAGAATAATCTATTCTAGCTCCTGAAACACGCCTGGACAAATGAGAGCTGACACAAACTCTGAACAAGTATTTCCTATCGATGAAAGCCACAAAACTGTGATGTATTATTTGGTAAAGAGAGATTATTTAACACGCTTCTACAAATTGAAGTACAGTAAACATAAATCTTTAAAAGGCTGCTCACTTTGCTGTAGTGGCAAAGTTAGCTAGCTTAGCACAGTTGCACATGTTACCTGTTTTGGCTCTGAATTTAAGCCGTCCGCGAGTTCCGTGTGAAATGAAACTCTCCTACAGTGACATTCCCTGGCGACAGCCCGAGTCCAATGAGAAATATCAACTTTGAACACTTTATAGAGTTAGAAAATGTGTTTGAACCAGGAGGAAAGGCCCAGAGGTCGTTCACTCAGAGGCTAACATCAACACACACTGCGCATGCGTTAGGAGGTGTGTTGGGTCAAATAAAGCCCAAACTGTGAATAACAAAATAAAAATAAAAATGTGTCTTAGATTAAATGCGGCATCACTCTCTAAATACAAATCCATCAAAAGAAAAAAAAAAAAAAGAAAAAAATCTTTTAATCGTTTCTTGCTTGGTTTCTGCTTCCGGGACGCGTTGCTTCCTGGTTCCGTCGCGGCTTGTTTTGGTTCCTTTTTGTGGTGGTTTTCCACATTTTTCAAGGCTTTTTGGCTCAGACATGTCCGCTGCAGAGGACGACACGGAGCTGCGGGACCTGTTGCTCCAAAACCTGGAGAACAGTGGTGTCCTGCACAAACTCAAGGTCCAAAAGAACACCACAACACTAGAGGTCTTCAGACTGATGCTAACGAGGGCTAACGGAAGCTAACTGATGCTAACAGGATAACTTTAGCAAAAAGGATGAAAATAAAGATTAAAACACTAATTAAGTGGTTCATGTATTTAACCAAGCATGTCATGGTCAAAAACACATTCGCGTTGGTAAAAGAAAATACGTGGTTATTTTATATTTTGCTAAATTAAATCGGTTTATGCGGAAGGCATACCGGGTGCTAAAGGCTAACGGTGGCTAGTGGTAGTAACTTCAGCTAAACTTGATGAAAAACAACACAAAAACACGGCTCAAGTGGTTCAAATAATCAACCAAGCATATGGCAATTAAATATGAATGAATGAATGAATGGTTTATCCCCACTGTGTATCTAAAAAGCATTTTATTTAACATTTAGCTACAGATCAACTTTAACAAGTTAACTTCAGTTAAAAGTTACATAAAACGATGAAAACATCAATAAAGTTACTTAGCTCATCGGCCAAAGCATTGGCCCTCAAAACATCCCGCTGTGCTTTTGAAAATGAATGCAAGGATTTTATTTAACAACTTAAATGGGTCCATGTTTGAAGCTAAAGGGAGCTAACTCATGCTAATGCAGCTAAAGATAAGTTCTGTCATCTGCTGTAATCTGATTCTAGTCCTGGTTTAGAGCTGGTCCAGACCAGGATCTGGTCCTGATGGTTGTGGGTTCTATTTTAGGCACAGATGAGGGCCGCTGTGTTTTTGGCGATGGAGGAACAGGATCGAATCGAGGTTTGTTTCAAAACATTCATAAACTGAAATATTATTATTACAACATGTATAATAATAAAGGTCTTTGCTGTTTTCCAGAACAAAACTCCTCTGGTGAACGAGAACCTGAAGAAGTGTCTCAACACGAAAGACGGTACCTCATTGGCTGAAGTTTTTGGCTGCACCAAACTTTGACCACCACATTCTTACTCAATTTTAAAATACAGATACAGGGGCAACACATTTAATTAAGTAATAGTGGCAGCAGTATGTAGGTTTCCTCTACCACTAAAAACATGTACAATAGACCCAGGATGAATGAGAGTATGTATTTACGGGCATGAGTCCCGTGTGTGTGTGTGTGTGTTCATTAACATGCACTGTCCCGGCCAAATAAACAAATAAATTATTAAAATCAATAGAATCCTCTCTGAGGGTGAATTGATGTTTAAATGTATGATTTTAGGTTAGTGTTGTAAATAATAATGTAGAAAGGCCCAACCAGGGACTGGAGTTATGAATTAGCAATAGTTATAAACTTTCTGTGCATCACATTTAGGGATGTGACAATATATCGAATTTCCAATATATTGTGGTATTTTGTGGAAGATACAATTCTGATACTTTTTGCTAATATCTATACATTTGGTGGCATCATGCATATTAATTAATGATGTCATGAATATTTATGAGGCTGCAGTGCTTTCACAGTAAGTAGAGCTCAGTAATGGTCAATAACACAGGACAGTAAATGGCTGTACTTGGACCAAACATTGTCACACAAATAAATTACATTTTATGATAGTGTTTATAATTATAAATAAGATTAACTTGTGGTTAATGTCTTGCTTTTGAAAACAGGTTTATGGATGTGTATTTATATGTAAATGAAGTGATCTGTCACTATTTAAATGCATGCAACAATGCATCTGAAAACAAATATGGAGCATGTAGTTGTTTATCAAGTAAAAATGTTGAAAAAGATTTTTGTTAAATCGCTTATGTTTCTTAAAAAATAGTGATATCTTGTACGTTATTGTTATAACCATTTTATGGTTATGCTTTTAGTCTTTTGATTGATTTTTGTCTTTTGCCTGTGCAGCACTTTGGATCAATATATCGATAGTCGCAGTATCTGCAAATTGTGGTGCAAGTTATTGTGAGCCATGTATCGTGAATCATATTGAATTGTGAGGCACCCAGAGGTTCCCACCCCTAATCACATCAGCTGCAACAGTGTTTCGCAGCTATGTCTGACTGCATTATACCTGCATTGTTTCTTCTTTCTTAGTGTTCTTCACACTGCAGGGTCCACTTTCTCCTCCACAAACCTTTCAATCTACTTCAGAAAGAAAAACAAAGTATTTCAAACAGATATATATATATATATTTTAATAAATAATTGTGATAAACCAAGTCTAAAGTCAGACAGAGACTGAATGAGCCACTGGTGTTTTCTGACTTTATTAATTATTATTAACAACTTTGTTGCAGCTTAGATTCTTTTGGCTGTTGGTCATTAAGAGGTCACAGTGAAAATAAATGTATTTAAACCACTTTTGGTAACAGTTTACTTTTAATCCACTTCAAAAATGTAGCAGGCAAATGTACAGTTACTATCTCTAAAATGCAGTGAAGTAAAAGTATCATAAAGTTAAGTAAAAGAACCTGAAACTTGTCCTTTTGCACCTGCCTCTGTTCAGGGCGCGTCGTGGCCGGTCTGGTGATGGATTTCCTGCAGGTGTTTGACCTGGACTTCACTCTGTCGGTGTTTGAACCAGAGACCAACGCTGTGAGTTTAAACTGACCATTATTGTGATGTTTAGACCAGGTTCAGATACAAGTAATGGGGAAATGAAGTCCCATGAGCCACTGGTGCTTCACCGTTTCTGTTGGGTTTTAAAAAATGATGAATCATTTTGATTCGATTTTCCTTTGAATAGCCTGATATCGATTAAAAAACGGCAAAACAATCCGCGACAGATAGGGGGCGTGGCCGCCCGTGTCGGCGACAACTTTAGCAAATGTCCCTGCCACGAAATGTCATAGAGACATGTTCTTGTAGGCCTCTAGGAGGCGGTGTGAAGTCACGTGTAAAATTTGTGTCCTAAAGGCTAAGTTAGCATTTTACAAAACTGCTGACTCTGCACTTTACACAATCTCCCAGGAATTCAAAACGGTACTAGGTATAACTTTTTTTCTTCTGTTTAGATAGAACATGGAGTTACATTTGTGCAAAAAGGAGCAAATCTATGGGGTAACATTTGTATTTTATTGTATTCTAAAAGACGGAAAAATATGGAGAATAAACACAGATGGCATTCTGTTTTTAGCCTTTTATGTTTATAAAAGCATATGAAGAGTTCAGTGCCATTGACAAAAATAAACTTAAGCTTGTACTTTTCTCCTTGTTTTTCAGTGATTTTAATGCCTACATGAATTTTAGTGAATCAGAAATATGAAGTCACTTGTTATTGATGAAATGTAATCAACTTTACTTTTCCTGCTGTCCTTTTTAGAGGACAGTGATACAAATCACATATACACATTTTTGTATATGCTCTGCTTCCCATTTTGCTTGAGAGGTGCGATTTTCTTGGTTGAGTTTTCTCTTTTTTCCACTCTTTGTGGCCATGGCTGTGTCTTTCTTCCTCGCTGATGGGGGAAGCCAGGGCCCCAATATTGTTTGCATAGGATGCGCCCTCTATTGGTCAACAGAATAATTACAACGGATTGATAAAACATTCAGGTTAGCTTTTAAAAAAAAATATTTTAAGAAATTATCTACAGGCCGCACTGAGTGAGGAGGCCTCCAGTTGCCCATCCCTGGTCTACCATATCCAAGTAAAATTGGTACTGCGTGATATCCTTAACTGAATTGGAAATCAAAGTAAATCGAATCGAGAATCGTGAATCAAATCAGGCCCTTGTGAATCAAATTGGGAAATTCTAATCGATACCTAACCCTAAAAATGAATATTGTTGTGTTGCTCCCTGGCTCCTACTCATCTGCTCCAAGTATTTAATGAGCAAAACTCTTTGTTCTTGAAAATGTGATGATAAATGTGTGATGAACGTTTGATCATGTTGTTTACTTTGTGTCTCAGAAGCCGCTAGAGTCCAGGGAGCTCCTCTGTAAAGACCTGGGTCTGAACCCAAACCCAAAGAGTCCGGTTCTACTGGAACTGCTCCAGAGACGTCAGAAAGACCGGACCAAGGACCAGAGTAAAGACCAGACCAGAGACCTTGCTAAAAAACAGGTAAAGACCAGACTAAGTCCAGAGTAAGGACTAAACGTTAGACTAAAGCTTAAGGGGAGGTGCTGCAGCAAAACTCAGAACACAGGGGTTTTTACACATTTAATTCCTGTCACATTTATTGAGTTTTAAACCGCCCCAAAAAAGGATACTAGCCTGGGAAAACCCATGCTGCTCGACAGCCAGGAAACCATGGCCCAAGTCTTCGCAGGGATTTGGGAACCAATCACAGCACGGGGAGGGACGGCAAGACGATGGCGCGTACTAATCGACAGACACGGAAGCTTGTAGTTTTTGTTTACAGATCCAACATGGCCGCAGCAGACGCAAAGCTATCTTTCAATCAGGCTTTAGACCGTGTTCTAAACAGTTTAGATCGAAAATGTATTTTAAAAGAAGAACAGCGTTTGGCTTTACAATCTTTTCTTATGAAGAAAGATGCTTTCGCCCTGCTTCCGACAGGATTTGGCAAAAGCCTTTTCTACCTACTAGCCCCATTAGTGGCCAAGCTCATGGGGTTTAGCGAGACCTCAGTCGTTGCGGTGGTCTCGCCATTGATTGCCTTGATGGAGGACCAGATAAAGGAGGCAGCCGACCTCGGGATTTCTGCGACACAACTGGGCCCCGAGGAGGAAGATGCAATCAAGAGCTGTCGGTACCAGGTTCTTTTCGGCAGTCCCGAGGCCTGGCTGAGCGTGAAGTGGGAGAACATGGTATCCACCCAAATATACAGCTTATTTTGACTGAAGTCACGAGCAGCGGCAACATGCTTCAAACGTAAAATGAATTGTAGGATGTATGTTTCCAGGACTCCCTTGATATTAAACTCAATGGGACTTTCCTGGTTAAATACATTTTTAAATAGGCAAAAAAAGCTGGGATTTTGAAATATTTATCCCTTGTCAATTTTAGGTCATATCGCCCTGCCCTAACTTGTTCTTCAGAATGGGTGTGGCTGATGGTTTACTTGCAGCCTCTGTGATGTTGGGAAGAAGAACATATTTGTCCACGATTTCAGCAGTTAAACTGTTGAACCACGTCCTTCTTGCTTCTGGAGTGGCCTCTTTAATGTGTTCTGGTATGAGGGACTCTGTAAAGGGACAAACAAAATAGAGAATAAGTAATTGAGGGAGTATTCCAACCCAATGCAGACATTTATTTGGCAGCTTCAATATTGAATCGTGATGATGATGGTACCAACACCACTGTGGGAGTTAACCGTCTTTTTATACACCACAGGCAAAATTATGCATAAATCATCAGCTTCATTTCTTGCTAATTAATGGTTTACCTGTGACATGATCAAGACCAAGATGCTCAATCACAGCGGATAGGAACAGTGCTGTCGTGTCCTTGATCACGAAATCTCTGTAAGCATTAAATGCAGCACGAGGTCCACTCTTGGCAGTGCTGCATCTGGGATGACAAACTATGTCAATGTAATGTAGACCACACATACATCTGTGTCTTGTGTCACAAAACAATCATTCTCTCTGCAGCTGCTTCACATCCTTTGTTAGGGAAATTCAGTGGTGGAAAGTAATAAGGTAAAAAGTACAATTTAGAAAGTACAAATTATTGGTACATTTATTTTACTGAAGTATTTTATTTTCAAAGTGACCTCTACGATGAACTGATTTAGTCCCAGTTTAGACTTGGTTTAATAGTTTACTCCTTTAGATTTGTTGTAGACCAGTTTAGTGCTGGTTTAGTTGTGATTCAGTGTGTGTTTAGACCTGTGTTTGGACAGAGTTAGTGGTTTGCTCGTTTACACCCGGTTTGATTCTAATGATAAAAAAAAAATCCTGCACATTAAACTCTTAAATACTGTTACGTTTTACTTATTAAGTACATTTACTTTAATACAATTATCAGATACTTTTACTTTTGTACATATTTGGTCCTGTATCTGCACTTTTACTTCAATAAGAATATCGAGTACTTCTTCCACCACTGGGGAAATTACAGACTCACTCACTGCACTACAGTTTCTGTAGCCACTTTACATCTTTCAGTTCAGTTCGGGTCGGTCATACCACCATGTAGTCTGGCTAGCATCAGCCAAAGCAGTAGTTTTAGAGTCATCAGATGTAGATTCATCAGGAACTGTGGGAAGCATTTAAGACCGTTAACACAAGAAACAAAATACATAGTTCAATTGGTTTGCAGTCAAAGTGATTGAGGAGCTGAACAGCGTTCAATACCTCGCTCACAAAGAGAATGTAAATGTCAGTGATTACTATAAGACATAAAAAGTCCTACCTCAACTTGGTCATGTCCGCGAATAGAGTGCCATGGTCCTTGCCGGACTCCTTGAAGAAGACCTTGTGATGGATCTACAATGTAAACATACACCATACATAAATCCAAACATACAGAAGTGTAGTAATTGTAAGTCCATATATGCCTTTTTTCAAAAATATTGCAAGTCTCTCTCACTTCAAATAGAACTTGAATGGCATGCCGGTCCTCAAATTTAAAATGGATCTGCTTCATTCGTTCCTCCTCAGTGTCTGGGTCTGAAAATCCCCACTGTACATTACGGCAGTTAGCTTCTGTGAGACGGTCCCCTCCAATTAGCAAGTTTAGTGCCCCACCAGGGTCTTCGGACATATGCCTCAGCGAGACAGAGAGAGATACAGATTGATAAAGACTTAATAAGGGGCAAAATAACATAGTTGAATGCAAATAAAAGTGTGACAGGGTAACATAACTGCTATATGATTGTCAGGCTTGTTCATAACAGATTGTTACAGTTATCATGTTCAACTAACTTACTCTTGCTCTATTTGTCTTAAGATTTCCACCAAGTCATTTCTCTGGTTCTCACCTTTGAAAAAGAGGCCTAAGGGGAACTTCAGAGAGAAAAAAGGGTAAATTAGAGATGTGTGCAAACAAAGAAAATATAGCCACATTTGGATGTTGCATCTTACATCGCTTGATCGTGTTGACATTTGACTGGAATATAGATGAGGAATGTGATGCACCACTGTCTCTCCAAAGCTTTCAAAAACAGCCATGTGCTTAGTTAGCATTCTAGTGGCAAGAACAATGAATTCGCGGCGCATGAAAGCCTGGGTGCTCCTCTGTGGTAGTGATAAGTCCAGATTGTACTGTTGAATGTCCGTTGTCGGTTTGATGTTGGACATGTGGTGTGTGGTTTGCATATACAGTCTTTGACGGCAATATGGTGTGTCCAATGTATACTTTTTTTTGCTCCTATTGATGGACTGGCTGTGTGCGTGAACAAAACAAATCAAGATCGTCCATGATTGGGGAGTATGATGGCAGGCAGGTCACACGGCTGTCTTCCTCTCTGGGGGCTGGTGAGCTGTTTTAATCTGTATAAATGAATTTAAAAACAATAATAATGATATTAGATTAACACATATAAATCAACACATACAGATAAGTAGGCAAGGCAAGGCAAATTTATTTGTAGAGCACAATTCATACACAAGGCAATTCAAAGTGCTTCACAATTTCATAAAATTACAAGAAAGCAGATAAAATCAATCAATAAAACAAATATAATCATTGACTAATTCTAAACATTAAAAGTGAAGAGGCAGATAAAATACTTTCAGTTGACATATGCACAGTTAAAAAGAACCATTTTCAGCCTAGATTTAAACATTGTCAAAGTTGAGGCCTGTCTCACACCTTCTGGCAGACTGTTCCAGATTTTTGCTGCATAAAACTGAAACGCAGCCTCACCATGTTTAGTCCTGACTCTGGGAACCAGCAGGAGACCACTCCCTGAGGTTCTCA
>OMNZ01092851.1:0-12374 GCA_900303255.1 Lesueurigobius sanzi
TGACTAGAAGCAATTTATCCTCTATATTTCACATCAACACGGTTAATAAACACGAAAGTTTCTCAGTGATTCCTGACGATTTTAAATGATATAAAAAGTGACAGTGAGTAAAAACGATTGATGTCAGACTGGTCCCATGTCCTTTCGTTCCCTTTATGTGTTCCCTGTTTCAACATATTGACAAAATAAAGTGTGCAAGAAACTTACTATTTTGGTCACACTTTTATGTTTTTCTGGACCTTTCTTTTCTGTCGGGAAATGATGAAGAATGAAGCAGGTTTATTGTCTTTGGTTGGACCATGGATCCATGGGTTGGACTCGGAGTAACCTTAAAATAGTTTTTTCTTCCACCAAAGTTCTTGTCTATAACTTTCATAAGAGCAGTTAGCTCCTGCACTGAGTGGTTTGTTTGGTAGTCAGATTTTTTTTACCTGCTTAACCCACGCATGCGCAGATCTAATGTGCAAATGGCTTATTCTTAAGGCTGAGCGTTCTCTCTACTGACCAACATCATGCTTTTGAATATTGTCTCCACTTTTTGGATATAAAATAATTAGACCTTAAAACATGTGTGCTTACAGAGACGACAATGCATTTTCTGACCGTTTTTTTTCTTCATGGGGATTGGCCCAGGGATTACAGAGAAATTACAACTCACTCAGTTTCATTTTTTTCACTATTCACCTGCAGTGCCTCGTCTTAGAGACAAAAACATCCACCAAAGCTCCACTATCACAAAGTAACAGACCCATCACAAAGTAACAGACCCATGTGATCCCACAAAACCACAACTCCATGTATATTTTTGAACCACCACATTGCAAAGCGCTCGGTTTCACATAATATTCCTGCTTTAAAATATCCACTGCTTTTCAATTTCATCTCCCCATATGCCCATCGGTTTTCGTTTTGTTTTTTTTCTTGGTGGACAAATGTCTTGTTCTTGAAAGCGAAGCGCCTGCTGCCACTGCGCCGCTCCGAGCTCCAGAGAGAAAGAACATGTTGGATCTTTCTATCAAACTTTCCAGCATCTTTGTGCCATCTGTCAGTGCCAGACTCTGGGCACATTTAGCTTAGCTTGTGTTTTGGAACGAGAGGAGAAGGGAGAAGGGAGAAGGGGGGGTAAAAAGAGAAAGAAATCTGGGGGAACAGAGATGCACGCCACGGCAACAGCTGAAGGGAAAGCGAGTAATAAGCCGCGCAGTCGAGACGGACACTTGGAGAGAAAAAGCAAAGCGTCTGACCATAAATTGAAAACTGTTTTGCATAGAAATGAAAAATAATGGAGATGTAGTTGGATTTACACAAAGGTTTCTGAGCTGTGATGATGCTTTTTTAACACAAACATAAAGTGTGGGCATGTCACGCAGGGCAACAAGAATGGTACGGAGCCATCTCTGCTGCAATCTTTGAACAAAACTTTGTAATAGTAAAACAATAACTGTAATACGTACATACTTACAGTGAAAAAAGTCTTTTAGAATTTTTTTCCATATTAACCTCTTAAGCCCTGCTGTGTATACATATCCTCTGGAAGGCTTTTAACAGCTTGTAAAATGTCTAAAATGTTCATATTGCTCTCATATGATATGAATGTCTATGGGGAGACTGTAGATGTGAACATTTTCAAGAAAAGTCTCGCACCCGTTTGGGATACAAACAAACGACCACGCGCTCGAGGAGGCGGCTGGTGCAAAGTGCTTTGCTTTGTTTTCGGCTGTAATCACCAAAGTTTACACGACACATGCTCCTTTTTTAGGTTTACCAAAGACCAATAAGCCAAGTGCACATTGCACCTGCGTGGGTCAATTACTGTATGTAAAAAAAAATCCCACTACCAAACAAACCACTCAGGACTGGTCTACGCTGTCACTTGATCACTTCACTCACATTAAGTCCATGTTCAATGAATAAATACATAATATAGAGGAGCCCAAAGCAGATTAGCTTTACAAACTACAACAGTATATTCACCGCTCCTCCATGGCAGTAATATAAAGACATTTAATTATGGTCCTGTGGTATGTGCTGTAAATGCTGTATGTAAATATCCCCGGGCGCATCTGGGTTTGTTGCCGTAGGAGTCCTGGTGATAACACAACACAACATCTGACTTCTCTTGGTCACATTGGAACTTGACGTGGCCCAGATCACAACTAGTTTTGACCGTTCACTCATTTTTTTTTGTCCCAGAGACGACATTTGTCCACTATAACACTGAAAAAGCCATCAAAGCGTAGACAATTCTCTAAGTCCACGATATCAGTCCTGCAACCGAGCCCCGGGGAGAACAGGACAAACCCACGTGTGGTTTTTGTTTGTATCCGCGGACCGAAATCTCGCCAATTCTCGCACTTCCGCTGTCCAGCCCTATTGTGACTTTTGGGAGGAGGCGCACGTCACTGTTTTTACTCCGAAACCGTGGCCCTCACGAGCTCACCGATTGGCTGCCAGGTGCGTTCTACGGTGAGGGGAGGAGTCGACGGACGGCCATAAACCAGGCTTTGCTCTGAGGAAATGGGAGAACCTTCCAGAAGGACAACCATCTCTGCAGCACTCTACCAATCAGGCCTGAGAGGGAAGAATGAAGTCATTGAAGTTACTATTTCCCATATACTGTAGCTCTGTGCAGAAACATTGAATGTGCAATAATTACACTCCTGATTGTAAGGATTAGCTCATTTATTTGTTTCCAGGAGAAGGCTTATTTGTTAAGGGAACAAGGCGAAATGAGATTAGATTTACAGATTTACTCACTCATAACTAGTTTATTCAAAATCTAATGAGCAAATCTTTCATTTTAATATATCAACAAAGTAAAACTATACATTTAAACCTTGCTCCATCCATTATTTAGATTTTATCGCCAAAAATATAGGTAATTTAGTCCATTGTAAGCATGAAATATCACATTTTTATATGGAAACATAAAATAACAGAAAACCACCAATACATTTTGTTCTCATATTCATGTTCAGAAATCCCATATTGATATCACCCACTTTAAATTCTTTCCCTATCCCCCTGCTTCATCTCCCTACATTAGCACCTCGTCCATCCGTTTCCCCTTCCACGCATCCGTCTGAGCATGTAACGTCAACATTTTCAGCTCAGATATCGACAGACGCTGCTCTCGGCGAGTTGTTTTTCGAAGCCGGAGCAGTTTTTCTGTGTTTTTTTTTTCCCCGAGCCGCAACATTTAGCTGGTGCGCCCCATTACAGAGTGACCTTCACGCGCCGATCGGCAGAAATAACAGCCTGCTTAGACCCATGCATTTATGGATATGCTTCAAACTGCTGAGATGAGAGGCCACGAGCGAAACATCGATCAGCGTTTTCATATTATTCTGATTAACTGTGGGATATGTGTCTTCCATAATGCACTGTCAGAAGTATGAACTGCTAAAACAGGGATGATAAGCACTGTAGAAACTCCGCTGGCTGTAGGGCTGGGTACCGTTAAACGATACCAGTCTGGCATCGAAAAAATAATGAAGGTACTACCGGTATCGAAAAATAAATTGGTACCGAAAACTGGTACCGAAAAAATATTTATCGTTAGAAAGCAAATTTGTCTTCCTGGTGGATCTGAGACTGCAGTAAAGAAAGGGCTCAGGTGTTTCAGCTCAAATAAATGATAAAAACACTAAAAGAAACAGTATTTTATAGAATAAATGATCATTATTGTACTGTTTTATGGTTCTACAACAAAACTAAAATCAAGCACGAGGATAAATGACTCGATTTGAGAATATTAGTCTTGTTTAGAGCAGTTTTGACTAGATAGATATTTACTACTGTCATCTAGATTATTTGGTTTATTTCATGACAATTCTTACTGATTCTAAGGTAATCTCACTTGAATTAGGGAAATAAAACTGCCCAAAGACCAATTTTCTGACCCCATTGGTGAATTAATTTAAAAGGAACTAAGTAGAAATCTATTGAAGCAAGTCATAACAAGTGGTTAGAATTAGGTCAAATGAGCCACTAAAACAGCTCAAATTTAGATAAATAAGATGAATTTGGGTCATTTAACCTTCTAGATATTAACTTTTTTGTGTAGATGACCAATAATTTAGTACAGGTATCAAAAAATTACTGGTATCGAATAAAACATGAAAGGTACCCAGCCCTAGCTGGCTGTAGAGGGAAGATTGGAGTGTTTCTATGGGATTATAACTGCAAAAAGTACACATTTCTGAAATTTTGCCCTTGATTTGAGTACCTAATTTCAAGAAATCTGGCAAGGAGGTAACGAGGAGGTAAGTTTTTTACACTGGGAAGACACAGATTAAGTATTCAGAGGGTCAATGGCTCTCTGAAAATATACATTTTCACCTGGAAACAAATAAATGACCCAATCTGTGCAATACGAAGTGTAATTATTGCACGGATTCAACGTTTGGCCATATAACTACATGTATATGGGAAATTGTCAATTCAATGACATTGAATTGTGTGCAAGCGCCAGTGGGAGGAGCAACACAGTGTGTCACCTGACCTCCCAGCATGCACCTCTGTGCAGTAGTTTCTCTCAGAACAGACATCTTGGATGTTTTATAATTAACAGGTAGGCTATATTTCCTAATAATAAATAATAATAATAAATGAGACAGAGTGATAACTTAGAATGTTATGCTCAGTCTCTGCTCCCAATGAGAGAATAACATAGAACCATGACTGAGGAGGGGCTAAAGAAGTGCTATACATAGCACCAGAATTACATGTGGAGAGAGAATGTTATTGCACTATTACAATTCCCTTTGATCAACGTATTGAAGTTGTGCTGCTGTGAGTATAGGCTGTAGCTTAGCTCTTTCGGGGCCCCAGCCGTTTGGGGTGCCCCCAGCAGCTGCCTGCTTTGCCTAATGGCTGGGGACGCGCCGATTACAAAGAAACTTCCCGACAATAACAAGGTACCTCCAACACGTTAACACACTCCATGGTGAAAATGATTCTAAAATAGTGAAAAAGTGACTTGATAATCCCCCATTGATGTGAGCACTTTGTTATATCTGTGTCCGTGGAAGTGCATCTGTCTCCACCTCGCTGACATCCTGGTCCCTGCACAGCCACAGATCTCCTGATAAAAGCAGTGTAATCATGAACAATACAGACTCCAGCCGACAGATAGGGCCCCGCTTTGTGTCTCACTGTCGTCACATCAGCCTCTGTGTGAGGACGGGGCCCGTGTAATGAGAGGAGTCCATACAAAGGAAATGTGGCTTCATTAGACTGGGGTTGATGAGCTTATCATCTTCAGATGGAGGGCAGGGGCTAATGTCACAAAATGGCTGATGCACTGTTGTCAAAAAGAAAACAAAAGCTATCCACTAAAGCAGCCCTTCAAACTCCAGCAGGTCACGGCCCCATGATCCATCCAACAAATCCTAATATGTCTCTCATGGTTTCCTCAAATGTGTATAGATTTACAAATAACATGCAAAGAATTGGAACTACACTGAGCAAAAACAATACAAATATTATTATTTTACCTTAATTTGCGATAAAAAAAAAAAAAGTAAAATAATGCTGGTTAATGGAATAAGATCTTTGTTCTTTTTTCAAGTAAAATGTAATTTATTTCCTAATTTTACTAATTTTAATAGACCAGAGGAGCCCAAAGTGTTCTCCACGGAGGGCCAAAATGGAACTATAGCGGGCGAAGGGCCAAATGCAGTACTGTTATATGTACAAAGACCAAATGTAAAGAGGTTAATGTCCTCTCATTACTGTGATACTGAGTACAACAGGCTGCTCTGGTGAACTACTGACTCTTTCCACTGCACAAATCAATCAGAGCAGACACTCCTCACCCTCAAGGGCCAAATGAAACCTCTTGGAGGGTCGAACTTTGGGCACCCCTGCAATAGACTATTCCATTGTCAGATATGTTTGACCAGCTCAAATTATCTTCTTTTTTCTTTTTTGCATTCTTGCAGTGCTTAGGCTCAATCCTTATTGTACTTGTAGAAAATACACATGACATTCATTAAAACTAAACTTACGTAACGTGAGAAAAACTAGAAAGAACCTGCTCAGGGAGTCAGTACCACAAAAAGTAGCTTTTCGGGGTTTCTCTTTGGTGTTGGGAGACAGGAATGAAGAGAAAAACAAAGAACCAAGGCACTTCTCCCACAACATTAATTCTCTATTTACATTTTCCAAAAAGCCTTTATTCTGCTGGGCTAATGCACGTTAAAAACAAGCCTTTCTCAAGAAGTGACTTAAGTAAACTTATGTAGTGATTTGTAGTCAGCCTTTGAAGGCCCCCCTGCTGTGCCTCTGAGGGCCCTTAGGGGAAACACTGCACAAAAGGGATCGTTTCATGAACTAACCACATTAGTTTTATGATCTTATGGCTTTAATGCTGCCACTATTCCCTCCCTGGTTGGGTTCTAAATGTCTATATCTCTTCCCTCCCTGGTTGGGTTCTAAATGTCTATATCTCTTCCCTCCCTGGTTGGGTTCTAAATGTCTATATCTCTTCCCTCCCTGGTTGGGTTCTAAATGTCTATATCTCTTCCCTCCCTGGTTGGGTTCTAAATGTCTATATCTCTTCCCTCCCTGGTTGGGTTCTAAATGTCTATATCTCTTCCCTCCCTGGTTGGGTTCTAAATGTCTATATCTCTTCCCTCCCTGGTTCTAAATGTCTATATCTCTTCCCTCCCTGGTTGGGTTCTAAATGTCTATATCTCTTCCCTCCCTGGTTGGGTTCCTACGGCAGCAGCTGCTCTGCGTGATACAAGCCGCTGGCCTTGACCTCTCCGGTGGAAGCTGGCAGTTGCATTAAAAATCATATGTTGCGCCGTCCGCCTCGTTCAGAGCGCATTAGAGACGAGACGTCCCCGGCTCCCCGACACCTGTTCCCAACAAAAAACTCCACAGGATTGATTTTTTTTTTTTTTGGACCAGGTATTTCGTTATCTGTTTGGGAAAGTCACCTCCGATCGGCGGGATGAAATATGCATTGCGTGTTTTCAAATATTGATGAGATGTGTTTGCGAAAGATTTTCCTTTTTCTTTTTTTTTTTTCCGGGCAAAAGATCGAAGGAGGAAGGAGAAAGCAGCGGTAAAGTGGTGTGTGGGAGTGGAGCGCAAGGAAAGCCGCGCACCGTGTTCGTGGACGGCTAACGTACAGCTCTGAGGGAGAGATGTATGCAGTTTATTCACATGTATGCAAATGAGCGCGGTGCGGAGGCCTCACAAAGGAGCACTTTCCGCTCCGACTAAAAAGGAAATACTGGATTCGGAGTCTGCGTTCAGGGGTATTGATCATACGGTAGGCTGGAAGAATTCCTTTTAGTCAGAAGGTGTGACTTTAAATGGCCAAATGTTTCAAATTAGCTCCACTAAAGATGCTTCTCTCAGTCAGAATGTGATGCTGAACGGATGAAATGTCTGTCACTATAGTGTTAGGGTTCTGTTTGTTCAGGTTGATGGTTAGGGATGTCACGTTCTTGACCGAACCGGCTCTTTAACCTCTTAAGCCCTGCTGTTTTTGGTATACATATACTCTGGAAGGCTTTAACAGCTTGTAAAATGTCTAAAATGTTCATATTGCTCTCATATGATAGGAATGTCTGTGGGGATACTGTAGATGTGAACATTTTCAAGAAAATCATAGTGGGCATTGAGGTTAAAAGACAGAAAATATGAATTCTGCCTAAAAAAAAACACATTATAGCAGGTCAGCAGCTTGTTTTCATTGTAAAGAAGCAAATAAACCTCAAAAATAGTAACTACAGCTAATTGTTGACATTTTACCAACTGTTTATCTGAAAAGTTTTTGAGGTTTCGATTTAAAATAGTCAGTAATAAATAGGGCACAATTTGGCACTTTTTGGCCAAAAATTTTGCATCCTATTTATATATTTGGTCATAAAATAAGTCCCCAAAAATGGGGACGCTAGGGCTTAAGAGGTTAAGGTGAACGGTTCAAACTGCATCTCATTTATCTTAAGAGACGGATCTTTTTTTGTCTGTTTTGATCAAATTTTGTACCATTGAAATTGAATAAACGCTCGAAAACAGCAGAAAGATTACGAGTGGAATGTTTTTTTGGGCTAAAAATGACTTAGCAAAGCACTTGTTGCCTCTTTGACTTACGGTTGTGGCCAAAAGTTTACATACCCTTTTAATCTTTTGGTCATTTCTCATAGAATATGAATGATAACACAAAACTCTTGTTCCCACTCAGCCATTTATTGTCAAAGAACTGAGTTTACTCTTTTGAAATCATAATGAAACAGAAACTACTCAAATGTCCCTGATCTAACGTTTACATGACCTTCAACAACTGCCAGGAAAACTGTTCAGGAGCAAAGAAAAACTCGCTTCAGCTGAAATACAGGACTCTGATGCATGCAACACTGTTCCAAAGGTTGTAATGGTTTTGGTGTTGACCGTTGATGTGTTTTTCTTTATGTGCCATGCTCCTCCAGCTCACTTTGGGATGAGCCAACCAATCAGTGAGCTGGGTTACACATGGGCGTGGCATGCTCAGTGAAAGTATCCACTGGGATCGAAACGTTGTCCGACTATTAAACACAGTCTATTTGGAGTGAGTGTGCAGGATTTCTTCCATTTTTGATGGTATCCTGGCACTTGGTGACGTGTGTAATATTTACACTGAATAAATGAATAAAATAACGAACGCTGTAATGATTCAGCACATTTGATTGAGATTTTCAAATTGGCCAAAGCCCTACAGCAGGGGTTTTCAACTGGTTCTGCCCCAGGGACCACCATTCAGACTAAGCAGTAGTCTGCGGCCCAATATAGGCCTATTTTTTTGTGTAAAAGAGGGATATACACATTATTTTACAATGCTTTGTGTCTCAAATGTTTAAAATTACATAAGTAGAGTTATTAAGAGACATATATCAACTTGATATTCATGAATATTCAATATGCAGCAGCCCTAGTTTATTTTTAGTAGTTAAACAGGAGAGCAAGTCACGGACCACCAGCAGTACTGCCACGGACCACCAGGCGGCCACGGACCACCTGTTGAAAACCCCTGCCCTACAGGACGACAGCCTAATAAATAATAATGGGTTACTCTTGAATTTGCCACTAGGGCAAAACTTACCAGTAACAGAACACCTTCTGTTTTGGTGGCTTTTATAATGGTACCGTGTCAGTGCCCTCTGCTGGACAGGTGTGGGATTCCTTCAGTTTTTAAATGTTAGTACATGTTAGCTGTGTGGTTAGAGTGAGCATTTTGGTGATTTCTTTAAACTTCCATAACTCCTGACAGGAATGGGCTCTCCTCTTGTGGGCCAAATGTGTTTAACTCCTATGCCTTAGAGCAGGGGTTCCCAAACTTTTTTGGCCGCGACCCCCAAAATGAACATCTGAACAACTCGGGACCCCCACTGTAAAAAGTAACTTCCTCTTGTAACTATTTCAAGCGAAAAAAAACATAAAAAATATATGTATTATTGCATTTTTATTGTTACAGTATTTGGTCCCAATTCATAAATATACGTATGTTGTCCTAAACTAAACATTACATTAACAAATACTGTTATTTTGTCTTTTTATTTTATCTTGAAATCATCTGGGGACCCCCAAGTTAGGGCCACCCCCACTTTGGGAACCACTGCCTTAGAGCAAGTTTGTCTGCCTGTGGCTCCCGAGACACCAAAGAAAGTTACTCGGTTGTTTCAGCGCAAATAAATTATTAAGAAATGAAAAGAAATCGTCTTTTATGGAATAAATGACCATTACTGTTCTGTTTTATGGTTCTAGATAAGATAAGATAAGATAAAACTTTATTGATTTCAAGATGGAGGAATTTACTCGATACAACAGCTCTTGATCACACAGGGTGCAAAATGTCAGGAAATGTGCCATCAAAGACGAAAATCAATTTGCAAAGAGGTTTAATAACAGAACAAATGCCTCTTAGCATCTCTCAATGACCAATAATTTACTATAGGTATCAAAAAAGTATAATTCATGTACTGGTGTTGTAAACCAAGTATCGTTGAGGTACTGGTATTGAAAAGAACTCAACTTTTCCTGCTCGTTTTTAAAGGAAAGTCCTGTCGAGTTTAAAGCCACGACGCGGAACATTTTGCCCAATCGATGGAATGAAACGCAAGCATTAATGTGATAGTCTGTAAGTGTAAACAAAGCCTTACACATCGAAATGGAGATAAGATGGTGGTGTTAAAATAGACACAAAATAAATCATTTATAGTTATAATGTAATGATTTGATACATGTGTTGTTCCTCTTGTCTGACTGGTCATTAGGAGCGCGCAGTGTGTTGCTGGCCGCTCCTCTGACGTAGCAACATCTAAACTGGAATGTTCCGCATTGTGGCTTTAAATGACCTTGCACCTCGCGCAGAGTCACATCCGCAAGTACAACGCACACATGCTTGGACACACTGGAAGCTGTACAGTCAGTGCGCAGTGGCGGACTTAATAAGCATCTCCAAAACAATTACAATTAGCCTAATCATCGTATCGATCAAGAGCCAAAGCACTACTGCGAGAAAAGCGTATCATTTTTGCACGACAACAAGCACGGTCGCCTTTCTCAAACCTCCTTCTGCGCACATTTGAGGCATCATTTCCTCACAAAGCAACAAGTTCACGCTCGCCCTCTTTCAGCCAACTCTCCACGCGCCGCGCACACACCGCGAATTTACACCAAACGCACCGATAATGCCCACAACAAGCAGCAACAGCTTCGCAATCCAAAATCAAACTTTTCCAGCTCCGACCGAAGGCAGAAATAAGACTTAGGGGGTACTCACCAAATCGTAGAACGTGCGGCATCCCGTTGCAAAATCCCACACACTGTAATAGCAGCAGTAGTAGCCATAGGGTGCACCCCAAGCTGGCGTTAAAACCCAAAAGGGAGGTATTCTTCATGGTGCTTCGCTCTCTGATATATTCCCCGAAACGTGAAACGCGTAAATACTCCACAGTTTAGTTTTCTCACTCTTTGTCAGTCGCTTTCTCGTCTTCGATAAAAAGAATCCCACGTTTTGAAGTGTCACGGCATGGTCTTCAGGCAGCTGACGCGTCCTTTCCACATGGTATCCATACTCGGGCGGGGGGGGAGAAAAAGGTGTAAAAGACAAAACGGCGAGCGCGGATTTTAACAGCGGGGTTGAAAGACAGAACAGGAGGAGAGAAGCGAGTTGGACGAGAGGAGAAAGCTCGCTTCACTGCGCCAGTAACGAGCAAGGAAACGCGTCCGATTCAGCCCGGGGAAGAGGAGACGGAGAGGCGGGTGGCGGCGGGGAGGCTGGGGGGTTATCCATGGTAGGTGTCCATTGACTGAGGAGAGAAAGAAAAAACAACAAGGATGAGGTTTGGATGAGAGTTAGATTTTCCCGAGCGCTGGGATGCTGTGTGTGGACGGAGCTCCTCCTGCCGCTCTGCCGCACAGCATCTGACGTCGTGGCACACACAAGGCTGAACTCAAAGCACTGCTGCTGGTACTGCTGCTGCTGCTTCTACTACTGCTGCTGCTGCTGCTGTTGTTGTACAATGACCGCGGAGCGAAAGACGTGGCCTTTGGAAGCCGTGCGCGCGGAAACCTTTGCTTTGCGTAAATATCCAACGAAGCAATACACAATACACGTTTAGAATTGTTTCCAAATGTATGTCACTCACTACATGTGTGTTTTGTGATCCTAAGTCTCGAAGGGTGTTGTAATAAAAGGTTACTATATTGTTTGAGCATGTTTTAGGCTTCCCGAATTCAAATGTACGCACGTTTGATGATGTGTGAGACGTTAACGTAACCAACACGTAGGCCTGCTTTGTAAAACAGTATGGAAATGCCTTATGTTCAAAGAATTACGCGTTATGGAGTGGTACTAACCGTCCAAAGAGAGTTTCGGCTTCATTCATATAGCCAAAGCGTAAGTTTTGACGCACGTATAGCTTGATAGCGCTGTGCGTAAAAGTCACCCATTCCATATTTCCCCCCCAGTAGCTGCACTGCCAGTTCATTAATACCGACGTAGACTTGAAATTCAGCTACAACGTGCTAAGATGATTTGCTTCCCACGTGTCGGTCCCATCCAGATGCCTTCGTTTTGGACCGTGTTGCGCGCATATGCCCAGACGTCACTCTTCACACTCCCTTCCCGTCCGTCCTACCCACTGTCTGCGCTGCCATTTCTCACACCGCTAACCATTTGACTCATTCATTTACATAACATCTGAGTGGACGTCTGTGCTGAACTACACACCAGTCGTGCGTAAAAAAAAAAAAGAAAAAAGCCTATCCAGATTAGTTGTTTCACAGTTTTCTCCCTGTCTCGGCCTTTTTTTTTTTGTTTTGTTTTGTATTTTTGCGTGCTGCTTTCATGTCCAAACGTCATCCCCCCCCCGCCC
>OMNZ01092859.1:0-13470 GCA_900303255.1 Lesueurigobius sanzi
AACTACTCAAATGTCCCTGATCTAACGTTTACATGACCTTCAACAACTGCCAAGAAAATTGTTCAGGAGCAAAGAAAAACTCACTTCAGCTGAAAAAGGGGACTCTCTGACAATATTGATGCTTGTTTCAAGATGCACAATATGTAAACTTTTGATCAGGGACATTTGGCTAGTTTCTAGATGAAAATAAAACAGATTCACACAGCCACTAACCATGAGTGAAATAAAGGTTTTTGTGTTATCATTCATAATCTATGAAATGCATAAGTTTGGCCACAACTGTATCTGGTGTCCAAATATATCAACAAAATAAAACCACACATTTAAAGCCGACTCTATCCATTATTTATTTTCGATGACGGAAAACTTGCAGTACGTTTTTGTCTCACATTCATGTCAGTAATACACAGCAGAAGTTCCACATTGATACCACTCACTTTAATTTCTTTCCCCATTGACCTGTAGTTACCCCCTGATGCGGTCACTCCTTCCCTGGGCAACACTGAAGCTCTCCCTCTCAGGCTGGTCCTTTTTCCCGCTCCGTTGGTGGATTAGTCAGTGATAAGTGACGCGATCCTCCGAGTATGGACCTTGACCCCGAAGCGCTGAGTCAGGTTTTGTGAAGCAGACGAAACATTACGTCAGCTCAGAGTGAAGGAGGTGGGGGGTTTGTGCGTCGGGACGGAGCAGGCTCATGGCTGCAGCGGATCACGGTGAGGTAATGCCGTCTATAAAACTGCAACAATGAAATCATTTATTGTAGCGTGCAAAAAGTATTCATCCACTTCCTGGGCAGAAAAGACAGTCACAGCCAGTGTTGGGGAGAACACTTTGAAATTGTATTCCGTTACAGAATACTGAATACTTGTCTTGAAATGTATATTGTAACGTATTCAGTTACTTTGCCCAGTCAGTGTACTGTATTCTGAATACTTAGATACTTTCACCTGGATTTGCTTTATATTTTTGTATAAATATGGTGAAAGATTAAAAATATGTAGCAACACTGTCTCTTCTTTCTCTCTTCTTTCTTTCTCTCTCCCCCTCTCTCCTTCCTCCCTCCCTGTCTCTCTTCTTTCACCCTCTCCCCCCTCTCTCTCTGCCGCTCTTCTTTCTTTATCTCTCTCTCTCCTTCCTCTCTGTCTCTCTTCTTTTTCTCTCTGCTTCCTCTCTCCCCTTTCCCTTCCTCTCTCTCTCTCTCCTTCATCTCTCTTCTTCCTCTCTCTCTCGTTCCTCTGTCTCTCTCTCCCTCCCTCTCTCTTCTTTCACCCTCTCTCCTTCCCCTCTATCTCTCTCTCCCTCTCTCTCCTTCCTCTCTCTCTCTCTTTCCTCTCTCCCCCTTTCCTTCCTCTCTCCCTCCTTCCCCTCTCTCTGTCTCTCTCCTTCCTCTCTCTCTGTCTCTCTCCTTCCTCTCTCTCTGTCTCTCTCCTTCCTCTCTCTCTCTCTCTCTCTCTCCTTCCTCCCTCCTTCCTCTGTATTCCTTTGGTATTTGAAAAGTAACTGTATTCGAAATACCCTCAAATGAGAGAGTATTTGTAGCTGAATACAGTTACTCAAAATGAGTATTCTGAATACGTATTTTAAATACAAGTATTTAGTTACTCCCCAACACTGGTCACATGGCCACTTGTTATTCAAAAGCAGGAACGAACATTTCTCTAACAAGTTTCCAATCACAGAATTTGTAAGATATGCAGAACATGATCTCATCCGTCCTTGAAAAGACTATTGTTTTGCACAAACAGGGCGGGAGTTAGTGCCAGTTGTTGTTGGATTAGGGACAAGTTCAGCTCCTTCAAAATAAAAGATAAGGCCGTGTTAAAACATCGCTCTGCTGCGGCCGCCGTCTTGACTAGTTTGTAGACGCTGAAAATGAGGCATGGCTAACTCCCGCCTCCCGTGCAAACCCAGACTGTATTCCAATGTATCTCATACATGGGCCGTTACCGAAACCGCTTCCTCCTCCCTTTTCCTAAGCGCTCGGGATGGGAATCAAGAACCGGTTCTACAAGTGAAGAGTTCATTTGCAAAAGCAGATATCTCCGTTTTGAATTTTGATACCATTTAAGAAAGGTGACACCAGTAAAACTAAAGTTGAGTCCATTTGATCAATGAAAAGTGGCTTAATATTTCTGAAGCAATAAAATAGGTCTGGAAAAAAAACAAAAAAAACAATGCTACACAAAGAGATGGCACTTTTCTGTTTTTGCGAATGAACTCTTAATATACCCGGTTCTTGACCAAAGCATCGGAGTAGTAACTCTCCCTCTTATCGATGCTCCAGCTCTGAAAACCCTCACCGTCATGGCATTAAAATACGGAAATATCATGTTTTCGATCGTCTTCAAACAAGTGCTATATTTCTTGTTGAAAAGCATTTTGTTTGTACATGTTACCATTATATTTTAGACTGATGTCAGACTGAGTGCCCTCGCTCCCATCGGCAAGTTTAACAACATGTTTAAATGACAGTTTCCAGATTTATTATTATGATAAATCCTTGGATAATTATTTATAGTAGTATTAATATAACATTTTATTTTTGGGGGGAAATCTTTAGTTTGTACCAGCAGGAGCCACAGTTTTTTTGGTGAACTTGCTTTATTTAAGAAATCATACACTTGGAAAAAATAAAGCAGTTCCTGTTATCGATATACTTTATAAAAAGCATATTATGCATTCCTTGCTTTTCCCACTTCATTTAGAAGTGTCAAAGTTTCCATTTTCACAATTATAAAGTCATATAGACTATTGTCAAGGAGAAACAAAGCAGTAATGAGACCTAATATGGTATTATTGACGTTGGAAAAGCCCTCATGTGTGCTTGAATATAACGTATACTGTGCATGAAATCTCAATCAGAATTACAGTATATCATTATTTTTAGTTAAAAATATTGTTGACTTGATTTCTGCAACATTAGTGGGACACAGTGAAGGGGCGTGTCTGTTCTGGGAGATGAAGGAGAGTGCTCTTCCTTCACTGAGGATTTACTGGAAGTGGGTAGGGGAAGGAAGGAAGGAAGGAAGGAGGAATTGGTTTGGGGAAGGGCCATGGAGTCAGGCTGGCTTGCCAAACAAGTAGAAGATACTGTTCACCTTTGGTATTAAGAAATAGAACAAAGCTCTCCTTCATACCTCGAGCCATAAAGACGTTGAACAGCCTTGAGGCACCATGGAGATCTATTTCAAACCTGCGTGTTTCCTACAGTGACAAATAAAGTTTCTGTTTTCTTCCGTCTTCTATCTAAAATCCTCTAAATTTGAGTCATTTTAACGTATTAATTCATCCTTTATATCCCGTTGCAGTGTTCTAAATGCTAATGTTTTTGTGTCCCTGAAGCCCAGTGTGGTGATTACGCTCCTTTCTCCTCCAGACTTCCTCCTCCTCGCAGTGTTCATAGGAATGTCTGCATGAATCACAGCTTGTGCAAACACTGACTCACCCCCTGCCTGTACGCTCCTCTCTTCAGTTTCCCGCCAAAATCTGTCCACCCCCCCCTCCTTTTTTTTTTTCTTGACCCCTCCTCTCGATCAGGGCTGACCTTTGGACTCCGACCCCTTGAGTCAACAGGGCGCTGAGAGCTCCTCGTGCCTTTGGCTCGTTTAGTCGGTGAGTATTTTTCACTCTTATCTCAAATGTCCTTGTGACTTGACCTCAAGAGGCCACTGTAGAAAAATAAAGAAATCCCTGAGGCCCAAAAACAAGATTTAAAGAGCTACAAGAAGAGAGAGGCACTGTCTAAGCGGGGTTTGTTTTTGCACAGATTCTATAAGTGTATCAAAGGCATTTCATGACAAAAATAGCTTGGCCAGTTTGGTCTCCACTAAACTTGCATCTGGAAATAAATCAATAACCTAATTTTAAAATAAAAACTGCACTGATTCGTTTGATACTGATATGTTTCTCAATGTAGAAATAGCATTTTTCCTCATATTGTGACAACAACATCCTCACTTCAGTAGCTCCTAATCCCACATTTTCCAGTCTTGTACTGAACAATGTTTTGAAGTTGAAATTCTAGTTTGGAGCCGATGCACGTGGAAGAAACCAGCAATATTTTTTTAAATGATTTTAATATACATTAGCCCAGCAAAATAAAGGCTATTAAGAAAATGAAAAAAGAGAATTAATGTTGTGGGAAGAGTGTTTTTTTTTTGTTTTTCTCTTGAATTTCTCTCAAACTCAATAAATCAAGCTAAGAGTTAAATATGAGACCCGCGACACCTGACAAAGCATTCAAAACGGTACTAGATAAAAACTTTGGGGTTTATTTGTCTGAAAACTTGACTTCTTCATCCTGAAAATGTGTCTGTGGTCAGCTGCCATCTTGTTTTCTGTTTATATAGAACATGGAGGATAAAGTATGGAGTAACATTTGTGCCAAAAATGAGCACAACTATGGGGTAACATTTAGGACAATTTTGTTGTTGTTTTTATTCTCAAAAATGTGAATATATGGTGAATAAACACTTATTTCACATAGACGGTCAGGTTTATAGCCTTCTATGTTTATAGAAGCGGAATAATAATCAAAAAAGTGTTATGAGTGCCTACATTTTTTTGTTATTTTTGTCAAAAATCTATCTATTCTACAGTAAATACAGCCTTTATTTTCCATCTCCTGGGCCAGGTCTAACCCACAAAATATTTTCTAATGTCCACAGTCATAGTCATTGATGTTTTGCATATAGGGAAAGAGTAAGGTGAGAAATTCAATTTTCACCTAATCTTTTGTTTGTTTTTCTGCTTCTATCATGATTACTTCATTGATATGACTCTAATACAGCATTCAGATGATACTAGTTCAATTTGTTATGAAAATAAAAGGTCCAAGCACTTGATGGTGCACCATGAGGAGGTGTTTCAGAAGCAATAAAACAAAAAACAAAAAACAGGCGAAAATAACAATAAAAGAGCCCCAAGACCAGATTATTGTGAAGATCTGGCAATTTATTTGGTCCAGGTCAAAGTTTATATGTTAAGAGATTAAACTGGCCCAAAATTAGAACATTTTAAATATTGACTTGACAACAATATGCATTTTTACATTTCTTCTTTTGGGGCCCAACTCACCAGAGACTAAAATAGATTTACAAGTGCATCTAAATTTAGGAAGCCAATCAGAAGCAGCCCACGCACCACTGCTGGGACATGACCCACAGTTTGAGAACAAGTCGAAGAAAACTCAAGAGAGTGTTGCAAGAGAGACCAGGAAAAGTCCGGGGGATTTTTTTTTCTTTCAAAGAAATGATTGCCTCATACAGAAACTATGAAATAACGCAGACGTGTTATAACATTACACGTTCCCTTTCACTTTCATTTGTTCAATAACAACAGGGAAGTATCATTTTTCTGGGTCATCTGTGTCCCACGCACTGTATACATTTTATTAACAAAAAAAAATATCACAAACTCTGCTTTAGGGCCTCTGTTTGAACACTTTGTGAGAAGCCGGATCGACTTTCAGATTGTTGTGTCAAAACATGGCTTCAAGAGAGGCCTAAGGAACAAACAGAAAGCCGTGTAATCTCTATGACATAATGTGTTCGTAGGTAAAATGCAGGCTGTAACCTATACCGTGGGGCCAATATAACTCAATAGGAGAGAGAGACAGCTTTTACAAGTTACAAGTTACAAGAGTCGAACCTGGTCATTATGGTGTTCACAAACCTCTTTTTAAACTCATGCCTGGAAATCTCTTGCCCTGACCAACATCAAGTACATGTTTTTTGAATATTGTCACCACTTACATCCAAACTGCTGACAAAGAAGATGTAGAAGATGTTTGTTGCAGGCCCCTTTTTAAATAAATCCACCAAATAAATGAGAAAGTCAACCATACGAGCTGCCGTCAACCCTATAGTTGGCGAACTATACAGTAGTGTAGTTGCAATGACCACACAGCTGCTATAGGGCAAACCCATACAGTACAATACTTCCAGTCATGTCCGGGGCTTGTTTAAAATCCGAATAATCGCCGCTTCAGTTCAACACAGACGCAAGGACCCAGCGCTGTGATGTCACGGGTTCAAAAGTCATAATTGTGATGCCTACACACGGCCAAACTGCCCCCGGCTCCTAAACAAAGTGTGTCTTTATCCTCACTGTACTCCGACGGGGACATTACAAAGACGCTGAGGGCCAAAGAGTCTCAATAGATCAATTTAATTCAAGTATTTGAGTAAAGCTTGGCAATTATTCAATACAAATCCTATTCTCAAAGGCCGAACAATGTGGCTTCTGTCCAACCACAATTTTATCTTGGATTTCGAGTCGTGTGACACATCGAAGGGCATTGCTATTAAAATGTATGGGCAAGCTATTAGCCTACATTCCGTGTGTAAGCTCTTAGTCATCAAGGAGTTTTCTGTTGTAGAAAAGGACAATGTGGTGTGTTTCATTCACTGTGAAGAAGAAGAACGGAAGGAGCGTTAGGATATTGGAGAAAATAAACAGCCACTGCGCAAAAGGATGTACCAACATTACAGGTAGAGCACATTCAGCAGTACATCTACATCTTAAAGCCACCAACAATACTTTTAATAACAGTAGGCTCAAAAACGTAGCCAAGGAGAAGAGATTGTTTCAAAAGAGACCATTTTTTGAGAAGAAAGAGAACACTTAACACAGCAGGCAGACTGGTCTTATGGCTACAACCGTTTGCATTTTCCTTCTCTGTCATTCTTCTTCTTCTCAAAGGTCACGAGGGAGAAAGGTTTGTGGGCAGGGAGACAGAAGCTGTTCATGAGGATGTTGAGAACCGTGACCGTTTACAAGCTTGATGATGGAAATGGTGCCATGTTGTGTGTGAAGAGGGAAAACAGGAAGGGGCTGAGTGCACAGCCTTGTGGAAAACTAGTTTATCATAGTGGTGGTGGAGCAGATGTGGCCTAACCTGACATGATTTGAGTAATGATATTTTCTTGGTGCTGAGACGAGATGAGATCTGTGTTTTACTAAAGTGACAAAATACAGTACAAGTTAACTTTTCAGTTAAATCCGGGATAGGCAGTCTCAGTTTAGTGCATCATACAGTGTATAGGCCAAGGGCTGGATGTTGCCAATAGTGCCAACTCTTGGGTTAAATCATTGGGTAAAACAGACAAAATAAAGTAGGAAAAGAAAATAACAAGGTTAAAGTAATACTCCAAAAAAGTGCTGTATATTAATATTTACTTGATAAATAATATTGAAGTTTAGGTTTTGAGGTGAAGAAGGAGCTGAGTCCAAAGACAAAACTCTCTATTTACCGGTCAATCTACATTCCTACTCTCACCTACGGCCGAAATGAGTTTCCTCCGCAGGGTGGCTGGGCGCACCCTTAGAGATAGGGTGAGGAGCTCAGTAACCCGGGAGGAGCTCGGAACAGAGCCACTACTCCTCCACGTCGAAAGGAGCCAGCTGAGGTGGCTCGGGCATCTGTTTCGGATGCCTCCTGGTCACCTCCCTCGAGAGGTGTTCCAGGCACGTCCCACTGGGAGGAGGCCCCGGGAATAACCCAGAACACGCTGTAAAGACGGTGTCTTTAGGCTGGCCTGGGAACACCGAGGGATCCCCCAGGAAGAGCTGGAGGAAGTGTGCGTGGATCGGGATGTCTGGGCATCTCTGCTCAGACTGTTGCCTCCGTGACCCGGTCTCGGATAAAGCAGAAGAAAAAATGGATGGATGGTTTTGAATCAAACCTGTAGCTCAGAAGCTGAATGTGTTCTTGGGTGCTGGATTGTAGTCACACTGCCCCTGACAGAGTGCCCTGAGGGAAGAGTTAAAGAATAAATCGACTGCACTGGAAATGTCAGCTTTGGGTTTAACTTGCAAAGTCAAAAGTGTGTTTTGTTGTCTAAAAATGCAGTATTAGCATATTACTGGTTGTAGTACTGTATCTTTTTATCCACAAACAACAGTACTCATTTCTTAATGGCTTAATAAGGTGATGGAAAAAATGTTATACTTCTTCATTATGTTGATTGTCATAAGAATGAAAGGCTGCCCAGAGAACTGGACGTCTCAGACATCTCGTCGCCATGAAGACATTTATCAGCCCGACCTTGTCCCAAATAGATGCCTCTGTATTAGTGATTGCATCCTTAGTATACAATCACTCATAAACTGTGGAAACAGTGGGAACAGTTTTGCACTTTCCTTGTGGATTGTAAAACTGTTCCTCTTGATGAAGAAATTAAAAGTCTTCTTGGTTTTCAGATTGATGTCCTCGTCTTCATAAGTTTTAAGTTTTCTTAAGTTTCTTAAGTTTTCTAACACTATGATAAATTCATTAATTAAACTTCACTCTGGCTCAAATGTAGACTAATATTTACAGGAACTCGTCACTGAATAAAATGATCACCTCAAACCCATACCAAGGCTTCAAAGGGCTGCATGTGGCTCTTGAGATTGTTGCCTACCTTTGTACTAATTAGAACTACACCATCTGTATCCCCCTGACTTCATCCAACTTCCACCATTTGTTTCACACGCTTTAAACATAATTTAATCTACCCTAAAAATTGTGCTGAATAGTAAAACTATCCTAACCACTCCCGCTAAAACCCGAGGGACAGAGACCCACCGTCCCAATGGCCACATGTATCAATCGTGGTGAGGCAGGTCGACTGCCCTCGGAGGGTGTGGTCTTCCCTCTCCACACAGAAGGCCATTGTCTCCAGTTGTGCACACGTCAACAATAGATTTGACTGACAGGACAGCTCCCCGAAAAACCACAGCCTCCAAAATGGTGGCTTTGTCTCCTGAGCTTACATTGTGCGGACAAAGAGTGGGCTGCGACCGGCTGAAGGGGGGGAGGATGGTCCCACACAAATGACACGGAACTCTGCAACACGCGACTGGAGCCAGGAAGATGTCTGCTGTAGATACTGTAGTTGCAGCTGTGGACATATTGTGACACTTTGTCTCCCTTCACACTTCAATAAACGGGGTGGATCTGTGGCTCGCACACTTCCCTCTCTCTCCACCAGAGAGGGAACCTGAGATTTTGACTTGGTGTTGTAGCCTCATTCTTCATCGATACTGTGTTTTGCTTTACTAATAATGTAAATTCAACCTGTTTCCCTCTTCTGTGCTCTAATACATCATGCAAACAAATCCATGAGGTCCTGACACCTTCTCCAAACTCTCTTGCGCAGATTAACATGTTTGCCGGTAGCTGCCAATTTTTTTTTTGCTTTGTTGCTTTGATCACCAGAACGCAAGGGGAAGAAGAAGAAGAGCTTTATTTATAGAGCGCCTTTCACAGACAGGTGAAACAAGAGCCAACTGAGTAATTAGTTCAGGGCCAGGCAAGTTTTCTTGTTGGAGGATCAATCTTCTTCAGAGGCCAAAACCTTCCAATTAAGGCTCAAAATAGAAGGCTACACTTTACAAATGTCATTTGTACATAATATATGACCCATTGTTGTGTTTTGTCAGGAAATCTTGAAGGACGTGACCATATTTTCAGCATTCTGAGTGTCGTAAATGGGATTTCATGTCTGATCTTTGTAATATTTCTTGAAGTAATCATGAAGGAGCAGATAAAGCCCCTTGGCCCAATGCTGCCAACAACTGATTTTGGATATACTACAAAAATACCACAGTTAAGGTGTAAAAGTAGTAGTAAAAGTAGTTGTAAAAGGCAGAAGAAATCATAATATAGCCTCTTTACCCACTATTACCCACTAAGTTTTTATACAGGTAACGGCAAGTCAAATTTAATACTTTTTAATGCCATTTTAATGCCCAAATACTACATTTTTAAATGCTACAAACGCCACAAATCACTACATATATACTATTAATTTATATATTCAATACAAAATTTGATACAACGGACAACTTTTGACCAGAAATTCAGTTTGATATATGAAAAACTCCAGTATGGACCCTATTTTTTTTGTACTTTGACAAACTTATGCCGTAAAATGAGTCATTATTTACCAAGAACTTTTGATTGAATGCAGTTTGAATTTTATTTAATGGTTTTTAATGACATTTAAGGCCTTATTTTTGACACAATTCGTTGAATGGCTCTTCAATGAGAGCGGAAACCTCTTGAATTCTAAAGTCCAGACGCCTTCTATTTGAACCACTTCCTGATTCTTCCAGCACCTTGTAATGTCTGCAATTACACAAATTCTTGAAAAGTCACGGTTGTCGGGTTTTCCATAACACGCCTGAGGAACGCCCCCCTCCCCTGTCCTTTTCGGAGGGGACAAAATTTGTACGTCCCATCTGTCCTCAGTGAAACCTACGGGACCAGCGACTGTGAAGAGTGTGTTTGAACAGGGCCATGTGCGGAGCGGCCCTTTGAAGGCGCTCACCAAACCATGACACAGCAGCTGGACCAACATCTGTGCCTCTACAGAAACTCACTCAATGCACGCGGAGAGATCAGTCGGACCCTTGACTGGGCGTCTGGTTGGTTAAACTTGCACCGTGTTTAGTGGTTTGTGTCTTCAGACTCTTCACTGTTAGCCTTTTAAGCTTCACAGCGTCCTCTGCAACACCTGTAGAGATAAATGTAGTCTGTCAGGGTCAAAAGCACCAAAATAGATTGGGGAAAATGAACTGTAATTTCAATAATTTATGTTCTCAGCTGGTGTTTTATCTGAGACCTGATCGCTGACAGCCACAAATATCGAATCAAATTATCCAAAGTTATGACGTGGCTGATTTATACCCTTTGAAAAACATGTATGTGAATTAAATGTTGTGCCACAGATAATGAAAAGAGGTTACCACTGTCTGTTAAATCTATTTTAGTGCCTTCTCTGCTGTTGTGCTGATTCTTGAGTCCATTCAGGGTACATTGATGTAAAATCGACTGTAAAATAGATCTGGCGCTTTTCACAAGTGAGCAGATTAGGTCCTGAACGTCACATCATCAGACATGAGTTCTGTAGCTCACTCTTTTGATCTGATCAGCATGGCTTCCTTTTTGGTCAAACTGAACGGTGCAAAATGACAAGATCAGACAAAAAAACGATTATAGTGCACATCCTTTTGTAATTATGACATTGTTTGATGGATAATATACGTGAAAAGTATTTAAAAGTAGTTTTACTTCAGTAGAGCGGAAATATAATGGGGGGAAAGTATTACTTTTATTTACATTCTTTAAGATTGTGACATACTGTATAGAAATAAAGTTCCATATGATTCCGGCTGTGTCCGAACACTATTCCCTATATAGGGCACTATATAGCTATATATATTTTCTACGGGAGTCCAGAGAGAAAAAAAATGGTGCACTCAAAATCTCCCACAATGCATCTTGAAAAGTAGTCAAAGGTCAAATTTATTCATAAAGCACATTTACAAACAGCAGGTACTGCCCCAAAGTGCTGTACAGGTTCATAAAAATAAAAACAATCCACATTTTACAAATAGGCAAAAATAGAATAAACATAAAGTGTTCAGCTCAACTAGTGATGAAGGCCAGTGCAAAAAAATGTGCCTTCAACGAACATTTGAAACTCTCCAAAGAAGTGGCAGATCTAATGTGTAAAGGAAGAGAATTCCACAACCTGGGGCCAGCTACAGCAAAAGCTCTATCACCTCTGCTCAGTGGACAGTGACTGGACTCAACACGGGTGGATGAAATGCTCTAAAACGTGGCTTGCACTGGCGTCTTGTGGATTATTTATGAATAAATCCCCCTTAAATATGATCCGCTATGAGGAAAAGGTACTAACGTTAACTGCTAACCTTTAGCTTGAGATCGATAGCTTCAGCAATCCAAGCCGTTTTCTTAATTAATTCTTATCTGACTTAAATATAGCCATTATTAATAAAATATCTCTTGAGTTTAGTCGTCTTGATTGCAGAAATCCATTATTTGCAGAGTTTTGCTAACTCTTTCAGCACATGTAGTGCACTCGTCTTGTTGACATTTCGGACGGATGCTCCCGATCTCTCCTCCGCACATCACATCACTGCGGCGCTTGACTCACGTGATCAGCGGCCAGGAGAAAGTAGTGAAGAGAAATTAGTCAGAGTAGCCAATAAAATGAGTCCACTACCTGTATATAGTCTAATGTACAGTGCGAGACTATATAGTAAATGAGTAGTTAGGGTGGACTCGGGAACAGCCTCTGACTCATTTATTTCTCATTGGTGTAATAATGTTTACACGGCAACAGTTGGATTGTTTACTTTGACCTATGTCACTCCTTGTGCAATAAGGAAGTTAAATAATAAACATTGCAAAAGATGTCAAACCAGGGAAAATAAGGAAATCTTGAATACAATTGTTTTCGCTTTGTTTTTGTGAAAAGTTTGTCTAATGTGTCATACATTAAGAATTAAAAATATCATTCATTCTGTCCCGCCCCGACAATTTTCTGAATCTCTTTCTCTGCTCTTCACTCCCGTCCTCCATGTGTTCCCCTATCTGAAAAAAACACACAAGGTATTCTATCTTTTGAAGGATGAAACTCAAAATAGTAAAAGTTACGTGACGGTGCAGCAGTGACCAAGGTCTGTGGCTTCAATTCAACTGGTGCATTTTGCTGCTTTGTCCTTGGGTAATGCTAGTATAACATGGTAATTTAAACTGGAAACAATCAAGATGTAATTGTCAAAGGAGTATAAAACAAATATATAGATAATCACAATCGTGTTTGCATTGTCGTCTTCTTTCTGCTGAAATGCTTTAAGACCATTTGGACCGGCTAAACATTCCTCCATATTTTATGACTTGGCAAAAAGCAGAAGATTCCAACATGAGAACAGCCTGTTGCATTTCAGAACTGGATGTTCTGTATTAGTCATTTTAAAGCTCAGAGTTGTTTTCCCAGCGGAGTCGTGAGGAAGCCCTCCGTGTCCACTGTCCTTATCTCTCAATCCCTCCCCCACAACCTCCTCTGCAGCTGCACTTCCCTCCCTCATTTGTGACAAAATAAATTAAAGTAACATTCTGCTAATAGACATTTTGAACTTTGCTGTTCCATAAAGAAATGCATAATGTATCTACAGTGTTGGGGAGTAACTAAATACATGTATTTAAAATACGTACTCAGAATACTCACGTTGAGTAACTGTATTCAGGTACAAATACTCTCTCATGTAAGGGTATTTCAAATACAGTTACTTTTAAAATACCAAAGGAATACAGAGAGGGAGAGAGGAAGGAGAGAGAGAGAAAGGGGAGAGAGAGAGAGAGAGAGAGGAAGAAGAGACAGAGAGGAAGAGGAGAGAGAGAGAGAGAGAGGAAGAAGAGACAGAGAGGAAGAGAGAGAGGAAGGAAAGGGGGAGAGAAGAAGGAGAGAGAGAAAAAATAAGAGAGAGAGAGAGGAAGGAGAGAGAAAGAAAGGAAGAAAGGAAAGAAAGAAAGGAAGAGAGGAACAAGAGCGAGATGAAGAAGAGAGAGAGGAAGGAGGGAGAGAGGAAGGAAAGGGGAGAGAGGAAGGAGAGAGAGAGAAAGAAAAGAGGAAGGAGAGAGGGGGATGGAGAGGGTGAAAGAAGAGAGAAAAA
>OMNZ01092861.1:3276-15990 GCA_900303255.1 Lesueurigobius sanzi
TTCTTCAGTCTTCATCTTTACTCTGTAGTTGAAGTGTAGGACGTTTCGATCTTACTCCAAAGATCGTCATCAGCTCCAGACCTTCAGTAGCTGATGACGATCTTTGGAGTAAGATCGAAACGTGCTACACTTCAACTACAGAGTACAGATGAAGACTGAAGAATTCTTGCCTACGATGGACAACTCCTGTACGACTGAGAACCTACACAAACAATTAACTGAATGAATAACAACATAAATGGTATTAATATTAATCAAAATATTACAGTTGAGAGCAAAATAATATTATTAATAATATTATTAGTAAACACATCTGTTGACATTAACCACTTAAAGCAAATCTAACATAGCTCCATCACAAGGTTATGTCCAATTTCGCTGTAGAAGGGCATTTTTTGTCTTGGGTCAGATGTGAAGGGGCCACTGCTTATAAGCAAAAGGGTTGGGTTGCTGAAATGTCCAGGTTTTTTGTCAGGCACAGGTGGCAACCCGAGCCTGGGCCCGCCCATACTGCCTGTGACGCCACAACCAAGTCAGTCTGGCCAAGGTGCCCATCTCTGCCATTTCAAATCTGTCCAGAAATGGGAGCCAATGAAAATGTAGCATTTCCAACAGCTCGATTGAGGCGTGGTCTGATTGGCTGAAGCTTCCCAGTAGCACATGTAGCACACGTAGCACACAGAGGCATTTCATAGAAGCAGTTTAAGCCTGCCCTCTGGGAAACAGTTTTAGCAGGCAACTTGACCAGTCTACAATTGCAGAGCTTTGTAGTCGCGACAGCCAGGCTACATTATTATTGCTTGAGAGAAGACTGAAATAAAGTGCAATGCCAATCACATGCCTTTCAGAACATGTCTGTAAACGCCTGAACTACAGGGCTAGAAGGTTTAATATACAATTAGATCCTATAGAGACAGAATATTCTATTGATTGCACAAAGGAAACTATATTACCTACTGTATAAGTGCAGCCTGTGCATTTTGCGGATTATGACCATTCATCTGAATACTCCATGGCAATAACTATCTCTCTTACTTTATTGCTAATTCCACTATCACTGTCAAGAACAACTATCACTATCACTGAACACTATCTATCTATCACCTCTTATTTCTGTCCCTTCAGTTTGTAAAATACTGCCTCTCTATACTGCGATCGCTGACACATCAATGTCCTGTGCTCTTTTCCAGGAGAGGAACCACTTCTGATCTGCACCTCGTCGCTCCGCCGTCGGCCGCCGCTGCATGGCTACACCGCTGCTGCCCGTGGCCCGTACCCAAACCGCGGGATCCCTGCGCTCGCTGACTGATTTGTCACCGTGATGAACTGTGGCACTTGAAGATGAAGTCATCCCTGTCGTCTCCTTCATCTGTGCTGGCAGCGCCTTTGTAAGGAATAATTTGCCGCTCGTCTTTTTGCCAAGCAGGAGGGAAACTAATGGCTGCTACGTTGCCACCTTATGGTTTGGATTTTAAAAGGGATCATTAGGCGCGGGGTGACTCTCTCTCTCGTCCCCGTTGTGGAGTATGTGCTAGCTCTGGCCGTGGGAGTGTGTGTTTCTAGAGTGCTCGCGCAGTTGGATGGCGTGAGTGAATTTTTAACCTTGGATCACGAAACGAAAAGGAAACGAGATTTGGGTTTTGCAGCGGCGATGGCTTGCTGGAGGTTTCATTCGCGGAGAGGGTCGCGGCTACTTCCGACGAGCCCGAACGGCGGCAGGATGATGACGATGGGTTGTGTTGATTTCGGAGGCTCCCTAAAAACCCTTGGATCGTGGTTGTCTTTACTTTGGCTGGTGCTGCTCCTTTCGCACACATGCCCGCTGGCGGTTTTGGGAGAAAAGCTCGACGAGAACGACCCGGTAGTCACCACGGTCTACGGCAGACTGCGCGGCGTCAAGAAAGAGCTCAACAACGAGATCCTGGGTCCGGTCGTGCAGTTCCTGGGAGTTCCTTACGCTGCGCCCCCGACCGGCGAGCGTAGATTCCAACCCCCCGAGCCTCCGATCTCTTGGCCGGAAATCCGCAACGCTACCCACTTCGCGCCGGTTTGCCCTCAGAGCATCATCGAGGGTCGGCTACCGGACGTCATGCTGCCCGTGTGGTTCACCAACAGCATGGATGTGGTGTCCACCTACGTCCAGGACCAGAGCGAGGATTGCCTCTACCTGAATATCTACGTGCCCACAGAAGATGGTGAGTAACCTGGCCGGTTTAGGGAGCACAGGTGGAGGTTTTAAAAAAAAAAAGGGACTAACAGGGGGAGTGAGGTGCCTAGATCGTAGTGTGCTTCCTAGAGTGTATTTTTTTGTCCGTCTTTGTCTGTCTGAAGCATGACCCTTTGCATGTCTAAGTTGCATGAACACTGATATTTACATAGAAATTGTGCGATGTTAACACAGAGTGAGAGAGTGTGCGCGGGTGAGTGTGTGCGCACTGCATTGACACCAGTTACAACTCATTTCACTGTCCCTCAAAGCTTTCCTGTGCTGATCATTTGATTGGGGTAGCCAGATGTCCCACTGTACCCGGGGACAGTCCCAGTTTTGAGCTCTCTGTCCCATGTCCCTGTGGAGTTCTCCTAAACCAGTGATTTTTCCCAGCTTTTCACCAATGCCATGCCCAAAGCAGCTTTTTTTGTGTGAAATTTAATGATTTTTGGGCTCAAAGAAAACGTTTTCATAGTAACAGAACCCATTTAAGGCTCAAAATCGATCTCCTTGATGCTGATTGGTCAATTTCACCGGCATTAGACTTACAAGCAAACAGTTTTCAATGTGAGGAAAATTAAAGTCAGGATTTGGCTATGTTGAAAATTGTCTGTGTAGGTTCTCAGTCGTACAGGAGTTGTCCACCGTAGGCAAAGATTCTTCAGTCTTCATCTGTACTCTGTAGTTGGAGTGTAGGACGTTTCGCTCTTTATCCAAAAAGCTTCGTCAGCAAATGAGTAGCCTTGACACGCTCGTGGGTGTCTTTGTTGAAAATTCCCATTTTGTCCCAGTTTTTAATCTTGAGAATCTCACTCTACATTTGATAGAATATGTATATTAGCTTATAGTATAAAAGGAATTTATAGTATTTTGAAAAATAGTGATTACAATGGAGGTCTATGAAGGATTTACTAAAACTGCCAAACATGAACAAATGTTTGACCTTGAAACGAATGCTGCTGTTCATCCCTCCCAGACAAATGGCCGTTGTACCAATCAGACCAGAAATGTCCCATTTTTCATAAAATAAAACAGAAAAAATTTGTTTTTTGGTACAGCAAATTTTGTGACAGAAAGTTTTAAATGAAAGGTTAAAAAAAAAAAAAACAATAATACAAAATATACTGATCATTTGATAGAATAGTACATACTGTATGTACTGTATACTAGCTTGTCTTGTGCTATGTTAGCTGAATAAAACTCCAAAGATGCACATCACTGCATCAGAAGTGCATTTTGAAATAGCAACTGCAAACATGTTACGTTTTGGCATGAAATTTAAAGCGTCCTCATTATCCCGTCTCTATATGCAGATGTGTTTCATATTGAACGGGGACCTTTTGGAGAAGCATCTGAGAGTCTATGAGATCAGTCGTTACTGCAGAGAAATATGTTGACTCCTCTGATCGACATGAAACGTCCTCCACGCTCAGAAGATGGCAGCTGTATTTAAAGTTACGGTTTCTTGGGAGTTCTAAGAGACTAGATATTAGCTTTTTGATGGACTCGGAGCGAGTTGTATTCAAAACATACATCCTCTAAAGCTTTTTCGGTCATATTTTTCTTTCAAGATTCAGCATTACGTCCTGAGATGTGTTGAGGATGCGCCGATCTCTGATATTGAAGCAAATAGGTTGCGATCACATGACAAAACAGCATTTTTAAGAGCCTATAGTTTAAGATTGAGGCGGAGGGCAGCTGGAAATTCCTTTTTTCCTTGGGTTATGGCTAATATCTAAGTCATTACTGGGCCCATCCACTATCATTGACTCCTCTGCAAACCAGATTCTTTACAATAAAAACTGGATAGGTACATCTCTGGCTCCAATGCAGGTTCTTGTACCAATACTTGGGATTTTAGTGTTTACTGATACCTGATACCAGCCAACACCATTCGACTTCTTAAAAGTAGTCTTGTAGATGACATAGTTGTTGTTTATGTAAAGAAACTGGTTTGCAGTGAAGTTTGAATGAAAAAAGTGACCGGCCCTTCTTCAGTCAATCAATTCAATCAGTTTATTTTGGTACAGCCCAGTGTCATAAAACAAATACCCTCTATTTGCAGCAGGTGGAAGGTTCTAAGGCAGGGGTGTCCAAACTATTTTCATCAAGGGCCGCACATTAAATTGCATACGCCATGGAGGGCCATAGATCGGTGGCCAGTGGCAGGGGAAGTGAGGGCAACACGGCCTCTAATTGGCTAACCCTAAACCCAACCCTAACTGTAAGGATAGTAATGATTGGGCTTTTTCTTGAGATTCATTGGATTCAACGAAAGAAAGTGTGGCCAGCACAGTCAAACATGCAACTGGGTTAATATAAGAGAGGTTTAAACCTTTCCCCAGACCTTTATTTTGTCTATACCCTTGATGCAAGCTCTGTCTCACAACAAAATGCTAGTTTTTGAGGTTTTAATGGTGTCGAATCGTTGAACTTGCTGAAAAAAAATCATCTCTTGGCGATGTGTGCCAGTTCAACAAGAAGCTTGTGGGCCGCCAACAGTTGGTCTGAGGGCCGCATTTGGCCCCCGGGCCGCACTTTGGGCACCCCTGTTCTAAGATGACCGGTCGGTCTGAAACCATTCCCAGGGGAGTGAAAGGGGGACACAATGTGAATAGCAATGAACAGACTAAAAGGTAATATATAGTTTATACAATAAGAAGAACAAGAGGATAGGGCTCAGTGTACCATACTTCCCCCAGCATCAGTGCTCCTAAGGCAGCCTAGGTTATTATTGCCAACCGCCTTTCGTAATGAAAAAAAAATATATATATAGTCAGCATATTTATACAGATATGGCATTATGTATAACGTTACATTTCAATTAGGAGAACGGTACAGACGTGATCTGATCATACAGTATTTCACAACTAAATATAAAGACAGATCTTCAACAGTGGACAATATTATTTCACTTTAGACTTTGATTGATTAGTAGAAGCTAGCTTTAGCATACCGCTGCTAACTGCAGTATTTTGTGCGGTGATCAAAAGTGGTATTGTGGAGTAAAACTAATTCCATACTAATTTAAATTAAGTTGGTGCAAGTATTGGTTCAGTATTGGATATTTGGAATTTATACCTGATAATGTATTTTTCCCCCGGGATCGGCTTATTGAATCGGTGCATATACAGTATACTCTGCAACTCTCCAACTTATATATTTTTTTATACTGCAGAATGGCCCAGGTTTCTTTAAGCATTCAGAGAGGCAGTGCAGTAGTCAGTCTGCCCCTCTCGTCAAACTTTAATTATTTTATCAGTGTCACCAGAGCCGCGCCGGGCTGTCAGTCACGCTGCTTTCGGTGACAGGAACAGTGTGATATGCAGTTCTCCATTTAGGATCCACATTCCCAGCGCCTCTGGTTTGATCTTTAAAAATAAAAAAAACCTCTATTCACCGCGTCGGCACTGATAAAGCCATGGAAGGGCCTGCCATTGTGTCATCGGCGAGTCAATCCAAACAACTATCTAGTGATCACCTGCTAGCCTTAAATTCAAATGGATTTTCATGCCATGCCTAGACTTTGCCACAGTCCAGAGTGTTTGAATAGCTTTAGGCACGTCAATGTCAATATGTTTTACCCACATAAAGAAATACATCTTTTTTTTTTACTGTACTTTGGAATGAAAAACTTTCAATTTGCAACTACCATGTGCAAATGGCCTGGGGTTTGACTTTGCGGATGGTCTCTTCCCACGCAATCTGAAAATGAGTTACATTTTCTTGATATAAGATCATTGGACCTTGACTGGTGCTGATAAGTAAAATGATCTGTCAATGGAATAGTTGTTTTTTTTTTGCACTTAGAATAAGAAAAAAAACATCTCATTGCACCTAAAAATAAGAAATAGATTTAATTTAAAGGCACTATACCCGATTTTTTTTATAGTAGTGGAATGAAATTTGTTTTGCCCTCCTTTAGTATATTGTAAAGTCAAACATGTGTGGAAATAATACTGTGCATCTAAATATAAAACAATTTAGTCAATTTCATGAGTTTGCAGGCTACTTTTGTCGCATTTCTGTGACGGTCACCGTAAAAAGTGACCCTGCAAGTGGCGAAAAGTGCATATAAACTGATCTCCGTGAAGACGTGGGATTTTAGAAACGTGTGAGGAAAGTTAGGAATGAGTTTGGTCCACCACCTACTATTTCATTTACTTGTTCCCACTTTCTTTATTTGTAATGAAAAAAATCAGGTATAGTGCCTTTAACTTATAAAGACAATATTATTCCATTGAAAATCATATTACATTTTTCAGTATTACTCAAATTAAGGTTAAATATTCCTAAATCCAGCTACTTTAATATACAAAGACCTCTTTATTTGCAGCGTGTGCCAAGTTCAAAATGGACAAAAGTTCAGTTTTAGACATGATTTTTCAAATTAAGTTCCATTTTAACCATGTTTCTTTCCTGATTTCCTATTGTGTTGACACAATTTGATGAAAGAAGAACAATAGAGGAACAATAGTTTCATAAAGTATGGCAACGTTAAAGAGTTTTAGCAAATATTGTCATTTTTTCTTGTATCATGCAACCCTAATTTCCGATAAAATCCTCCAAAAACTGTTCAAATAATTCCACTTCTCATATCCATCATGCCTTTTTATGGGCTGTGTTCCGACCAATCCAGCTTCATCTAACATGCTTATGATGCAGCAGATAGCATGCTGCAGTATACACACTATTACTGTAGCTATAGGGACCTCAAAATTAGCTAGGATTATCACCCAGCGGAAAAGTCCATCCTTCCCCTCCTTCTCCGTAACCATACACTTCTCCTCATATGCCCCTGCACCCACAGTCTCTCATCACAGGCCTATTGTCCTCCCCCACAAAAAGGCCACACTTCATTTAACCGGACAGTGGCCGTCCGCGGATCCACTGAATGTTCCCCTGATTGAGGCTGCTGTGCCGTTACCAGTGGTGCTCGAAGTCCCTCATTTCATTACTCGAGTGAAAGTACAGATTCTACTGGTCAAATGTTGCGCCGATGGAACTCAAAGTACTGAAGTATTTGCTTTGTAAAGTACTTAAGTGTTCAAAGTAAAAAGCCCATTTCTTTTTCAATTAGTGGACCGTTAAACCAGTATGGTATCGAAAAATGGACTAAAGTACTAATGGTATCGGGGGGAAAAAACAAGACGCTGAAAACTGGCACCAAATAAATAATGATACATAAATGGTCGAAGAGAGTTTATGAAAATATCCAGTTAATGCGTAAATTAATTTGGACAGTAGGCCCAAACGCTGAGAAATATGAGTTTATAAAAATATCTAATTACATGTGGACAAGGCCTAAATCAGAGAAAAAAAAACAATAATATAAAGCTGCAGGCCGGAGGCGTAGCGGATCTACCGTGCAGCAGATTCACAAATGCAATGAAGCCACGACGGTAAAGAGTTCATTTGCAAAAGCAGATCAATCCGTTTAGAAATATTTGCAAAACTGTTCATCAAAACTGAATCATAGGCAAAGATTCTTCAGACTTCATCTATACTCTGCAGCTGGAGTGTAGGACGTTTCGCTCTTCATCCAAAGAGCTTCGTCAGCACTGAGCAAACTTGGACGCCAGTGGAACTTATGAAGACCAGTAGGAGGAGGAGAAGTCCCACCTCTCTTTGTTCTAAAGGCTACTCTCACCTCGAGAAAAACACCTTTGTTGTCAGTCTCAATGACCCTACTTCACACCAAAACACTGCCCATTACCTTCCTATTGTCTTGCCCTGGACTTTGCTCTAAAGGCTACTCTCGCCTTTCTATAGTCCTGCCCTGGACTCTGGCCTCATTAGCGCGACAGAGGGCTGGTTTTGGTGAAGGATGCTGCTATAAACGGGATAAACTAAAGCAAAGTCCTCCATTCCTGTTCAGTGAGGGTTTTTTTTTTCTTTACAAAAATAGCTTCTTTCACTCCTCGCTCAAACCATCTATTTTATTTTGCTAAAATCTAAACATCTTACACTTCAACTACAGAGTACAGATGAAGCCTGAAAAATCTTTGCCTACGATGGACAACTCCTGTACGACTGAGAGCTTACACACATAATTCTGATGCACTAAAATCGATCTAGTCTTTAAAAACACTGCTACATTTGATTTTTGTCAATGGCCCCTATTGGTTTTTGCAGATGAACTCTTCCTATTGTTTAAATGAGCTTAACACAACTAAAATGCCAAACTAACATAATTGCAAATGATAAGTATATGTATAACTGAGATCGTGGCGTCCAAGAATGTGCTTAGGTTTAGGCCATAGCAACAAAATCCTTAAGTTTAGGCCAGGGCCAGGTTTATGGCCTTTGCAACACAACTGGGTTTTCACTAGCAAGGACCACGCCACAACGATATCGCAGTTAAGAATGTTTAATGACGAGGAAGATTGGAGGCTGGATGGAAACGTGGGTGTGTGGGGGGCTCTTAGGACCCCCCTCCTGGGCAGAAGGATGAGGGCTGGAAGACAAGACCAGTTAGAGGGAGGGAGGGGTCAAGAGCTTTGAGACAAACGGTGTGGAAGGTGCTTGGCTGGTTTAAATAAGGCGTCTGGAGGCGTGGACGAACTTAGTTAATAGATATTAACTCCATTAACGAAGAAATGAATAAAAACTAAAAGTTGGATTTAAATCGCACATCAATCTTCATAATACGATCCGCCGTACCAGCAGAGGGCGCACTATCACGGCGGATCCACTGTGCCGCCAGGTTTGCAGCTTGAACCTGCTTGAAAGAACCCATGACGTGACCAACCTGTCTGCACTCCGTGAGTAACGAGGAAGTTGTCAGCAAAAATACTACTCCAGTAAAGTAAAGATAGTCCAAAAAGTTAATTTGGTCTTGGAAAATCCAGGTATGAAAATGTTACCACACTGGTCAGTTGAAAAGAAAATCATGAAAAGATCCTGAACAACTCTGTGTACGGTGTTACTGACCACCACTGGCCATTTTTACCCTATACTTCCTGCTCCGTCTTCATCTAGATTCCATCACAACACAATCACGGCTTTGGGTGTGTGCGTGAGTGCATGCTTTGGCTATTATACACTGTTAGCTCCTGTGTTGAGGTGGTATATATACGGCGCATACAGGGGCTCCATGTTATTCTTTAGTCTTCTATTCATTTTACAGTCAAAAGAATATCCAAGGAATGTGCCAGGAAACCGGGCAAGAAAATTTGTAGACAAGGAGGTATGTATGTATTTGTACCTACACATCGCCACAGAGGAAAGACGCTTGTCACGGGGTCGGCCATCTTTGTGGGTGTGTTTTCAAAAGCTTTTATATGTCCTTACATTCATGGTTGACCCTAGATGCTGTAATGTGTTTCGGACGTTCGAAGAAATACTGTAATTGAGGAGAAGCTTTGATAATGGCATGCTTTAACAAGAGTCCTTGAGAGGTTTTTCCTTTCCTTGTGTTTTATCGACATTTTTTATCTGTGCCTCGGTAACCCACATCAATGCACAACACACAGTAGACTCTTATACGCACACAGTATGTTTCCATGGGGCAAGGGCATTTAGTTAGCAACTCTACTCCTGCCACAGTAACTTCGTGTGCGTGAGTTGTCTTTCAAGTTCATGATGGGCAACTTATTGTCGAGCTTTGTCGTTTTCATCTGCATCTCGGCAACCCATATCAACGCACAACCCTTTTGTGACCACAATCTATTAAACTATAACTTATTAAACATATAGGGTGCTTACACGCGACGTCACCTATCCAGAGTCGGCCATGACGGAGATACTCCTATCAAAACAAACAAGCTACCGGTAAAACTGAACTATTGCTGTGTTCTCGCCTGTCACTATAGACTAGAGTCAGAGGAAATCATTTGCAGTATTACCGTTTGTCCAAAGTTGTGCAAAATCAGGGGACAATTATCTAAAGCAGGGGTGTCAAACTCATTTTGGGTCGTGGGCCGAAATTCACGTACGATGGCAGGTCGGGGGATTGAAAATATTCAATAAATGATTAATAATAATGAGCACTGTAATAATTTAGTACATTTGATTGATATTTAACATTTTTATTTAGTGCAATCTGGTGTATTTCAGAGGACCTTATTCTATTTTTAATCAGTCTTTTTACACACTGATTAAAATTAGAACACAGGCTCTTAACACTCAATTTTAAAGCTGACAATACTTTTTTAAAATTGATCTATTTATATGTATACTTGTATTCCAAGTATTCAGAATACAGTACACTGATTGGGCAAAGTTACTGAATACATTAAGTATTCAGTATTCTGTAACTGAATACAATTTCAAAGTATTCTCCCCAACACTGCTTAAAATATAACAACTAATGTTTATTTTAGTATAAAGAGCATGGTATAAAAGGTCTTTCTGTATACATCTGGTCAACTGTGTGATACGTTTTGGAGCGCGTAGTCGAGGGTTCATCGCAAAACTTTTGACTTTTTGTCCACAAAAGCTATATCTCCGTCACGGCGTCACATCCAGATCTTCGGCGGGTTTATGACGTTCTTGAAAGCACCCTATTAAAACGATACAGTTATATTAAGAAAATATAGTCATTCAGACTTCAGTAAACTTTTGCATTGCTCGTATGATTCTCCAGGATCAAGAAGTTGTTTTAACACTGCGGTTGGGTGAGTTGTTTTGTGTTCTTTTGAGCTTTGAAAGGTGTTAAGTTGTACCTACATATCGATTTTTCTCCTTCCCCAACATCTCGCAGCATGTCTGTTTTCACAAATCCTCTTCTATCCAAGGACACAGAGTGCGCATGTGGTACAGTAGAGAGCCGCGCCAGGATCAATGTCTACAAATTATTCCAGCCGTGACTCAGGGCATCTGCAGCTTTCCCCCCGAATGCTAAATCCAAGAGACAGGTGCTTTTAACGTTACCTGCAAGTAAATCTAGGACCAATTTTGGGGGAGGCGAAGTAAGAAATCTCAGCTGTCAGAAGCAGTCTACTTCTCACCAAACGGCACCTAATGCAATTCAGAGATGGAGCGAAGGAGGAGGGGGGAGGGGGACCTTTGCAGATTTGTCAGACTGTGTAAGCAACCTTAAGATTTAGGTACAAACCAGCACTGGCAGATTTGTTACGGAAAAAGCATGATTCAGCGGAGAAACTTTTCTATCCTGGCATCGGAAACAGTGGAAGGGACCAAGCTTTGCTTTGTTTCTGTGGAAGGGGGTTTCGTTTGTTGCCAAGTTCTAGATTGCAAGGCTGGATTTTAGTGGTGTTTTGGACAGGTTTCCAGTGAAATAAGGGATCGTCATCATCTTGTCGGGCGTTTGGTTAAGTTAAATGCAAAGCCACTAATAATAATATATGCACAAAGGGAAAAATAATAGTCTCAGCTAAGAAATTGACTTAAAAGTGCTTGAGTTGAAAGAATGACCTGCCATTGGAGTAAGTATTTTGCACTTTGAAAAGAAAACTTGAGATTTTGATGTAATTTTGAGTGTGATGAGACATTCTGTTTCTTGGTATACAGTAAGTGTAAACATCTTAACGTACTGTCAGAGTTCTTTGGTTTACCCACTCCAATCAAGAGCAAATATACTTTATTATTAATCCCCAAAGAGCCGACAGTGTTGGGGAGTAACTAAATACATGTATTTAACATACGTGTTCAGAATACTCATTTTGAGTAACTGTATTCAGGTACAAATACTCTCTCACCAAAGGAATACACAGAGAGAGAGAGGAAGGAGAGAGACTGAAGGAGAGAGAAGGAGAGAGAGTAGAAGTAGAGAGACTAGAGAGGGGGGAAGGAGATAGGAGAGGAAGAAGAGAGACAGAGAGGAAGGAGAGAGAAGGAGAGAGAGAGCAAGGAGAGACAGAGAGAGAGAGAGGAAGGAGAGAGACAGAGAGGGAGGAAGGAGAGAGAAGGAGAGACAAGAGGTAGGAAGGAGAGAGGGGAAGGAGAGAGAAAGAAAGAGGAAAGAGGTAGAGAGAGGAAGGAGAGACGGAGAGACGGGAGGGAGAGAAAGAGAAAGAAGAGACAGACAACAGTTGCTATGTATTTTTAATCTTTCACCATATTTATACAAAAATATAATGCAAATCAAGGTGAAAGTATCTAAGTATTCAGAATACAGTACATTGATTGGGCAAAGTAACTGAATACGTTACAAAATACATTTTAAGACAAGTATTCAGTATTCTGTAACTGAATACACAGTCTTCTTTTTTTACATCTTTTTAATGTAACTGCACATTGTCCTTTAAATAAACTAAACTTCAAAACTTCAAACTTCATTCTCCCAAACACTGAGAGCCGAACGTATCATTGTAATCCGCGAGCACTGAGAAGATGGCCTCATGCACAAACATGTTTACTCGCTCCGACACAAACAGCCTTGTAACCGGCAGACCTCGCCTCGGCTGTGACTGTGCATGCCGTGCTCGGGATGGGAGCGACGTGATTGGCTGCCGGACCCGGGGTTATGATGGCCGTGTGTGTGTGTGTGTGTGTGGGGGGGGGGGGGCAATATAATCTTACACTCACCTTTAACGAGTGGA
>OMNZ01092870.1:3868-14614 GCA_900303255.1 Lesueurigobius sanzi
CTTGGCATCCCCCAGGAAGAGCTGGAGGAAGTATCTGGGGAGAGGGAAGTCTGGGTGTATTGTATTGTATTGTATACTTTATTGTCCCACAATGGGGACATTTGTCTTGGGTACATGGTGTGGCTTCGTACAGTCACACAAACACAGTCAAACAAACAAGTAACAATAAAAGCTACAGGAAAAGTAAAATAACAATAAAACTAAGCTTCCCCATTTTAACCTCATTTTCATCATTTTTTTGTACAAATAGTAGCATTGGTGTCATATTTACTAAACAGCGGGGTTCAAAGACTCCTCCCCTTGGACGATCTCAAAGGAACTGGTCATATTTTCTGCATTCTTTTTAGTGTTTTAAAGAAGTCATATTTCTCATACCATCCGAGGGGCCAGAGGATACATGCTGGAGGGCCGGATTTAGCCCCCGGACGTTGCCTACCCCTGCCCTATAACATGTTCATGATAGAGAAATCCCAGAAGTTATATAAGGGGAGAGAACACTGATTATGCCATCACCAGAAAGTTTTAAGCTCGGCGTACATATTTGGAACAACAGGCTTGGATAGCTACCAGCATTTCTGATTTCTACGTTCCCAAATGTCATCAATATAAACATCCCGTATTGGAGAAAATGCTGGTATTTCATTCTATTTATCAGGTGAGATGTTGACTTTAATATTAAATCCAGTCGGAGATCCTTTTGGCTTTACATTTTACAACATTGGCTACACAGGTGATTTCCATATTGATTTGACACATGTTTGACACTAGTTCCTCCGCCGGGAAACGGACAACACCTGCTCCGGTTCTTTCCCACAATCCCCTGCGGCAATTAGAGGCATAGCTTGTGTTCATGTCACGACCCGTGGCTAAAAAAACGAGATATACAGAAGCAGGTAATGGCCCCTTTGTCCAGCGAATGTGACGCTAGTGTTGTCATGGCGATCACACTCGCGATCCACTTCCACCGCACGCCGCGCCGAGAGCGTTGGGCTGAGTGCGTTATTAATATTCAAAACCGTGTGCTGTTTCGTGGCTAATCACTGAGTTGACCACCATTAGCTTCTCCATCTCCTCCGGGCCATTTTAGGTTCAGCAATTAACCTAATATCGCACGTTAGGGGAGGCGGCGCCGAGGGAACGGAGCAGGATTCAGCTGGATTTTTGCTGTAGCCCATATGGTGTCCCGAGCAGGAATGTGTAGGTAATGCCTCCCACGTCACCATCACCACCGAAAAGAAAAGAAGATGGAGCAATGGGGGGAGTACAGCCATGAAACACACTCTCAGTCCTACACGCACACATTAAAAAAATGTCTGAATAATTTGATTTTAAATGTAATACTTGTTGATGTCCCCCTGAACCTGTTTGTCTGCTGCAGCCGGACCCCGCTCAGACGCTTCCTCCTCCTCTCTCTGTCACTTAGCGCCAGAGAACACACAAAAGGCTTCACATGCATCAAAACAACGAAACAAACTGTACAAATATGCAATGTCCAAACAATGTTATATCCATCCATCCTTAAACCTGCCATCGGTCTGTTAGTTGTATAGTTCTATAGTCAGTTCTGTTAAAACCCAGAACCGTGCAAATACTGTACAATGTCATTCAATCTCAGTGGCATCAGTGGTGCCCCACAGAGCACTTCAAGTTTGATGCGCAGCACTTTGGGACTTTATTGTTAATATTTGAAGAATACCACCCACATTTTCTTAATGGATTTGGTGAAAATACTACAGTGGCACGTGGAAAGTGCTTTATGTTTTGGACGTAATCCAACCATGAAACGACTCATACTTTTATTATAGCTATAAGAAGATTATTTTTAGATGCCTTAAGGTGCCCACACACTAGAGGATTTTACATCTTTTGAGACTAAAGATCGGTGCACAGACCACACACACTTAAGGACAGACATGAGGACACACACACACACATGAGGAGTCCCACCACAGATCATGCCATGAGAGAATGTTTTTATTGAGCCACGCCTCCTCAGACTAAAAATCTGGCTAAAAATCCTTTAGTGTGTGTCCAGCTTTAGACATGATTTTTGTTTACAAACTAAAATGTCAGTATACTGCCAGATACTCAAAAAGTTACTCAAGACCATGCTCTTGTGACTGAGTACAATCATTAATAGTGAATAGTGATGGGATTCATTAGCCTGGCACGCCACTCTGACTTCCTCCATGTATTACATACATGAGAAGACAGTTTAGTTTAGTTTATTATTAGGATCCCCATTAGCTGTGCTTTACAGTCAGCTAGTCTTCCTGGGGTCCTTGTTAACAGCATGTACAAAATATTGTCAATATGACAGACATAAATATAAATACAGTTCAGTTATTTGAACAGAAGAAAATACAATGACTACAATATAAACTTGGCATCATTATGCGTCCTTAAAGATAGTCAACACTAATGTACCTCTTCAATTGTTCTTTAAAAACAGACTTCTGGTCTATTTTAACCAGGTTTAATGGCAAGGCATTCCATTCCTTCATAGCTCTATAGACAAAAGTGCTTTTGAGAAAATGTGTATTTGCTTTGGGAATTAAAAAGCGTTCTTCTGATGCATGTCTGCTGGTATAGACATGTGACTAAATAAAAACAAGAGGATTATTGAGTTTTAATGCACAGTCTGGGAGTTGAATGGCTCAAAATCCCCGGTCAAATCTGGCTGGAACCAATCACAGCACAGGAGGCGGGAGTTAGCGGTATGTAATTTTCATCTCCAGAATTTCCCAGAACGTGCCTGGTCTCGAACCACAACAATGAAGATGGCAACGGAGCAAAGTTTTACCACTGGCTTACCTTCTGTTTGTGGAATTGTTCTTAAAACCACAAGAACAGGCTGCGCTGAAGGCTTTTCTGTTTAACAAAGACGTCTTCGCTGTGCATCCACGTCACCTTGTTTCTCTGTTTGGTTTCTTCTGGGCTTGTCCCGCCTCGAGTCTGGATTTGAACTGCTGCCCAAACCGTGGACTTCTAGCGATTCATGTTTTAAAGGGATCCGCATTCATGAGATCTGTTCATTTCAAGGAGCCGTTCAAAAGATTGACTCCACATAAATATTTGTAAGACACCAGCTTAATAATTCATACAGTACGTGACTCATTCATGATCGCTGACCGACACAAGCTCCAAACTTACTTCTGTTCCACAAAGATGCAACAACTGCCTGCAACATACAGTATGTGCGTTCCCTGTCGCTGTTTTATCTGGTTCTTGCGGGTTCCTCGTTGTAAATCTGTGTAATATTGACTGAACAAATAGATCCAGCTCTGATCAAGATCTGGCTTGAACTGTTTACTTCAAAGAGACATTCAAACAAGCCAATTGGGTCATGAACTTCACAACACTCCCTCTGAAAAACTTGCAAAATGAGTAAAATAAGCCAAACCATTGTTATATCCTTTTAATCCATCATCTTTATCCAATAAGGAGCTTAAGAAAGGACGCCTTGAATCAGAGCAGAGGTCTCACAAACCCCCCGACCAACTCTAATTTGACTAACGCTCCCATTTCGTCAGTCCTTTATGTATTTTAACCATAAAAAGCAGAAAATACATAGAAATGACATGTAATTTTGATAATTTTGCACCCATTTCGTCTCAGATTAGTGCGCTTTGATCAAGATTGCAGATAATTTTCTTTTTTAATGGAGTCAGAAGCAACATGGTGAGAAAAGGGCGGATTCTCCTTAGAGCTTAGTGGATTATTTGAACCAATTAGTCTGAACCCCGGTCTATAGGCTCTTTCCGAGATGATTAATATGACCGGGTTAGCCATTATGGTGCAACAGGCGCGGTGGATTACAATACGTTATTATTGTGAATTATGAAGACGGTTTTAGCATCAGACTGACAATTTACGGCCTCAGCGTAATGTCAAAGCCTGGTTAGGAAACATTAAGGCTATTAGTGTTGATTTAATGGGGCAATTAGCATTTGTTATCGTAAAGGTCACCACAAATCATGATAACTTTGGCTAATAGACCCGGCTTTCAGATCAGTGTGGGATCAGAACACAAATTATATTATATTATGGTGACTAAAGCGTCTTATCGTTTACTTCATTGTAAAAATGCAACAAAAAGCTGGTCATCTGTGTCCAAACAAGGAATTAAAATGAAGTATCTTTAGTAATTGTGGCTTATTAATCAGCTTTTGGACACTTCAGTTGTGACTTTTTTAATGTAGTGTATCGTTATCACCCAGGACTTGCTGTTTTGCGTCTCATAGTTGTGTTGGAAAGCCGCCCACTGGCAGCAGGGAGAGTGAAACACGCTAAAAACTGTGTGTGAGCCTGCCTTTTCATTCAGCGGCAAGCTCTCAAATCGATGGCGCTGTGGCAAGTGCAAAGAGAGTGCAGAGTGGATCCGGAGATGTTGTATGGGTATAAGGCGAGACGCGGCAGGTGAATACATTGATTTTTCATGCAGTGGTCAGTTTCAAGATTTTTGTCTAGTTTCGTCCCTTGATATCTCGGTGTTTCAGCAACCAACAAGACGCAGTAATCCATATATGGTCATTTTCTTTCTGGGAGAAGCCAGTAACAAAAGATAAGATAAGATAAGCTCTTAAAGCAGTACTAAGCAACATTTTTACCTTTATATACCCTCCTCTAAGTCCCTGTGAGGGTTAAATAGGTGTTTATGGGTCTGTCATCGGCAACATCATCTCCTTTCTCTGTCTCTGGCTGGAGCACCGCACTTGCAACTTTGCCTGCCTCCGACCCGGTGACATCATACTACCCACACCTCGTCAGACATCTTTTCGCGTTCAATGCATCTTCACTCTTCCCGGGACTCTTCCAGCTTTGATGAAAACAGGTGTGCATGTAGCTGTGGGGAGGGTCATGTGGGGAGGGGCATGTGGGGAGGGGCATGTGGGGAAGGGCATGTGGGGAGGGGCATGTGGGGGCGAAGCGTGTTCATGATGTGTGCGATACTCAAATGGACCTTTAGGGGGAGCACAAGTCGAAAGTTACTTAGTATTGCTTTAAGATAGGATCACAGAGAGGGGGGGGGGGGTGCAAAAAGTCGGGAAATGTGCCATCAAAGAAGAAGAAAATAAGTTTGCAAACAGGTAATAATAATAATAGAATAAAATAAAATAAATGTCTCTTAGACGTCATAGATATACACATGCATGATGTTACAAAAGCCTCTTTACTCCAAAATAGTTTTTATTTCTCTCTTGCGACCTCCACCAAACTTTCCAGTCTTGGATGATTATCATTATTTTATTTTTTTTTATAATTCCTAGCCTGATTGATTGAGGCTAGTTTTTATTCTTTAAGTATTCTGTCTGAAAACAATCTTATCAACAAAGCAAAACCATACATTTAAACCTGGCTCGATTTTGTCACTGAAATTTTAGGCAATTTTCAACATTTTTACTCAAATGCCTTAATGATGGAAACTTGCAATATATTTTCTCCTCGCCCTCTGTCAGTAATTGCAACTAAAGTGTCAAAAATTCAATATTCATTCATCCCTATTTACCTGCAGTGTCTCGCCTCCAGCTCTGTTTTTGACAAGGGAACAATGTTCTGACATGGGTAAAAGGTAGAACAAGCTGATTTTGTGTGACATGTCCCCATTAAGTCTCAGCTGACCAAAAGTGCTCTTCTTTGTGCCTTGCCCCAGGATACAATGGCAGAATATATGTGGGCAGCAGAGCTCAAATTGAAAAAGAGTTTGAGGTTTAAGCCATGTTATGTGGTTGCACAGACACAGACAGCTCCCAGTCTCCCACTCATTTAGCTCCTGCTTCCAGACACTTGTAGGAGATTAGAGCTGGGTTTAAGGGACTGGAGACGACAAGTGTCTGCTTGAAGCTGACGCAATTTTTGTTGAAATTTAATCAGTCACGCCGAGTCATCACTAGTTGAAAGCATCAGCAGATTTTTAGCATCTAAAAACATTGCTTGGATCAAAGGTATAGTGTCTAAACCAGACTTAGAGACTAATCCATGCGTCTGTCTCCAGGGGCCGAGTGCACCAGCTCTAGTAAAATAAGTCTGGTCTAACTCTAACGCTGGGGGTAGCCCAGTTTAACGTAATGAAAGGAACTTAAATCGAGTGCACCAGCCCGACTTAAGACTAGGTCGTAACCTGCGCGTTCACGAGAAAACAGATGATTCTGTTGTCGGTAAGATCACTAGTTCCTTAGTTTACCCATGTAGTTTACAAATAATTAGTCTGTATAGCATAAAGAAAGAAACTGTGGCACAGACAAAGCAATACCTTTCCCCGATGGTGAGAGTAATTCATCTATCCTGTCGTTTGTGCAGAGTTACATGAGTTGTTGCTGCAGGACCTGATCACAATAAAGCTGTCCCTCTTGCTTGAGTATTGGGGACTTTTATTTTGAAAGTGCCAAAGGAAGAATTTAGTTGCTCTGGGCAGAACCTTGATATTTCTTCAGTGGATGGTTTCTGTTTTGTTTCACTGTGGCTTGGATTACTTTTCAATACTTTTAAAGAGAAGACTTCACTGTGCATTCGCGTACTACACGGTCTGGGATGGTCTGGGACAAAGCAGGGGTAAATCACCATTTTGATAATATTTATTGCTTTATTTATTGGTTTTATTGATTGATTTTATTCGCGTTCATACATTTTATGTGTTTTGTGATTGCCTTGTGCCTTGAAAGCAGTTGACTGTGATAGGGTGACCAGATTTTTCACATTAAAAGCTTTTTCTTCTTGCGTTTGTAAACTTTCTCATATTTTTTCGTAATTCCCCCCCCCCATTATTTATCATTTCTTTTGCAATTTTGTCATAATGTGCTTTTTCTCACATATCTTCCGAATTTTTCTTGTGTTTTCTTATATTTTTTTGTAATTTTTGTTACGTTCTTTCTGCATTTTTCCTCACATTTTTCGTCTTGACCAAAAGTCATGAAGTATCAAGTAAATATGTAGTTTTGGACATGATTGACCTGGTGAAAAAACAGGGACAACTGGGACAGAGGTTGTGTAAAACTGGGACAAATGAATGGTTTAACATAAATTAACAGGGACATGGGACAGAGGGCTCAAAACTGGGACGGTCACCCTACTCTGTGACTACTATAAGCTTACTACTTGTTCCTCTTTTGGTTGTTCTGCACAGCCATTAAGACATTTGCCCCTCCGTCACACCTATTTAAATTTTGTGATTAGTATTCAGTAGTGGAATGACATTGGTCTTATCCCTCTACAGTAAAAGTCTTTGCAGGCAACTTATCACTTCAGTAAATATTTTGGCCACTCTATCCACCTCTGCAGGTTCTGGAGACACGTGGACTACTTTACTGACTCAAATGTAACCACATAAACACCAGTGCCAATAAACAGAGCAGGAAAGCATCCTGAAATTACACAGCCTCCACCTCATCATTTCCCTCATAACAAAAACAGAAACAACAACACATTGGCCGCAGACAGAGTCTCATAGGTCAGGCCTAACAGCACAAATTACATCACCAAAAAGCCCCAAGAACGATGTTAACAACCGGATATGACCTGCAAACACGCTCACTGTTATCAGGCTCCTCACTCCTCAGGTTTGTCCTCTCTGCTGCCCGACAGACCATATATCAATATAAATCCACAGGAAATATGTCTGTGCACCTGTTCATTTCCACTGTAGGGAACTACTATAAAGGAGGTCGGAGACACTTGTCCCAAAGCCAGCGATCAGTAAATGAAGTGATGAATGAATAACATGGTTAAAAGTTTGAAGAGTGGGTATTATGCTTTTTGCTAGTATTTGGTAATAATCTCAAACCATCTTCAAAGATAATGTTCATCTTGAACATTAAAATGCTATATTGATCTAAAATGGCTTAAGAAAATATCAATCCATCAATTTTTTTTGTATCGGCCAATCTCACAACAGAAGTCATCTCAAAGAGTAAGACATCAAAACAGTGAAACAAAAGTTATCAAAACCAGATGTAATGTCCAAACAAAACAAGCCTAGGCTAACCCCATCCTTAGACCCTCCTCCGAGGCAAGGAAAAAACAAAAAAAACACAACCCTCCCTCCCCTCAGTGAGCACTGCGTCGCCATTGTGAATAAAAACAGTTAAAAAACAACATAGTATGGTTGATTCAGCAGTGGGCTTTTTGTGCTTGCGATGAAAGGATAAGCCTCGCCAGTAGAGGAAAGCATTTCCAGGAAACGGAGGGACTTTGGAGGAACTTTGGTTTTGCTGAGCTGCAGCTGCAGTGCTTAACATAGCCATTGGGGAAGGTTCAAAGATTACTCAATACGAGCAAGTGGCTCGAAACACAGCTCCAGATATGATTTGACGAGGGAACAACATTGTAACCTTCTTAAAGGTTCAAATAAGTTGGAAAAAAAAGGTTATATTTTGCATGGCAAAAGCAAAGCTGAAGGTGATTTTAAGATATAAATATAAAAATATTGGTAATGTAACAAAATTCTAAGACAGTGTCTATCTATAGAACTTCCAAGCGTCTTTGCTACAGAGCCAGCACTTGTGTTGTTGTGTTGTAAACATGAAAAGAACGTGATATCTGATGAGACCCTGTGTGATCCACGACAGTAGCAGGTGGAGCAGGTCGTCTCATGATCGGAAGGTCAGGAGTTCGAATCCCAGCTCCCGCATGTGCACACTGTCATTGTGTCCTTGGGCAAGACACTTCACCCACCTTGCCTAGTGCTTTGAGTACCTTTAAAGTGCTATATAAAAAAAGTTAAATAAATAAAAATCTGAGGCAGCCCTCTCTGTTCTCGGGTTGTGCAGTGTCCAGCTTCAGTGTCCGCCCTCGTCTACTCGTGTTGATCATCCAGACGAGGTGCTGTTCCATCTCGAAAGAGCCAGCTATAGCTTTCAGATATGCGTTGCCTGTGCTACCAGGCAAGTGCACATGTCAACGCAAGTGCTGCCACTAAAGCAAAGAAGCTTGGAAGCCGTCAGAAGGTTCTATAGACACTGCCAAATTCTAAATTGAAAACACTGAACACATTGATTTGCCAATTTAAGTCAAGTTAACAATCTATACATATTAAACCACACGTTTTGTTTGTTTTGTATTTTTCTGGTAATTTTGTTAACCCCTGCTTTATAAGACCGAAGCTATAATTTTGTCTACATCGCCTGCAATTACAGAAGAACCTTGAGGGAAGGAACTTAAAACACAATCTCTCAGAGTCTGTTTTTGAGTACACCCATCTTCGTTTTCACCAAATTGCATTCTCAAACCACCATTTCACTTTTTATGCCATGCCCTTCCTATTTAATTCACTTCATCGTATCCAGGCAGTCTTTTATGTTCGCTGTTGACGCTAAATCCAATCTTCTCAAATGGAAAAACTCTCCAAGGCTACTTCTCTAATTGCACTGATGAAAGCTGCATGTCGACGACTGCAGACGAGGACAGGAAAGCTGCTAATAAATTCACATCGCTCATTATAAGTAAAAATTAACAAGGTGTCACTGGCCATTTTATTATTTCTGAATATGAAGAAGGCCTTGGGTGTACGCGTGTAGTATCGCGTGGACCATATTTCCAACCCGAACGTTAAAAACAGGGAGCGCAGCGGCCATGACACGGAGCAGATAAGCTCAGAAAAAAGCTTTAGCCTCTGCCTTTTCATTTCCTATCACAGCAGAGCCACACAAACAGGGACGCCACGAACGGCCACAGAGAGTCCAACACAGACCACACCAAGCAGCGCTGAGTTATCAAAAAAAAAACAAGGGCACAAGAACGATTTTTACAACCAGAGACGCAACGATGCACTTAACCACAAGGACTTCTCCCCCTCGTGTTTCCATTGGGGCCGATGTCTGTGTTTCTTCGCCATCAGCTTCTTCTTTTTTGCAAAGATTAATGAAACATGCGTAAAGACATTTCATGAGCAATGTCACATGATCGCTCTCCTGAAGTAGCGTGAGCATTACTCCAGCACAGTGGCGGGTGAAGTACTTTTCCTTGAGTGAAAGTACAGATACTACTGGTCAACTATTAGACAATTTTGGTTGTGTGAAGCCATTTATTGTCAAAAAGCCTCTTTGTTTACACATTTCAACTAGAAACTAGCCAAATGTCCCTGATCAAAAGTTTACATATTGTGCATTGTGAGTCCATTGTGAGTCCAATTTTGTCAGAGAGTCCTGTATTTCAGCTGAAGTGAGTTTTTCTTTGCTCCTGAACAGTTTTCCTGGCAGTTGTTGAAGGTCATGTAAACGTTAGATCAGGGACATTTGAGTAGTTTCTGTTTCATTATGATTTCATTATGAGACATAAATAAACTCTCATTAAATATAAACAAGACTAAATTTATTTTGTTCAGCAACCGAAAAATAACTCAGTCCATCAAAATCGCCATAGACAATGTCCAGTTAGAGCAGGTCTGTAATAATACGTTTTTGGGTGTAATCATTGATCAAAAGTTGTGTTGGCCTCATGTGGCCCATGTCAAATCAAAAATGTATAAATCGCTTGGAATCCTACACAAATTAAAATACACATTATGCCCTAAATCCCTGCATCTGCTACAATACACTTATTCTGCCGTACATGATGTACTGTGCAGAGATATGGGGGAAAACATACAAAACTACTATACAGCCAATTATAACACTACAAAAGCGTGCTGTTCGTATCATTAATAAAGTAGATTATTATCAACATACCCATAATTTGTTTATTAGCTCCAAAATCCTAAAATTTAATGACTTAGTCGATTACAAAATTGCCCACTTAATGCATAAAATAAAA
>OMNZ01092896.1:0-12039 GCA_900303255.1 Lesueurigobius sanzi
CGTGCGACTGCTCTTTGTGGATTATAGCTCTGTGTTCAACACCATCCTTCCCAACAAGCTGGTGGCCCTGGGTATGCCACAGCCAATCTGTGCGTGGATCTTGAGTTTCCTGACCGGTCGCAGCCAGAGGGTAAGAATGGGCAAATATATATCTATGTCCATTAACGTTAGCACAGGTTCTCCACAGGGCTGTGTGCTGAGCCCCCTACTGTACTGCCTCTACACTCATGACTGCACCCCTCAACACCATATATCAGGGGGATGAGACTGCGTACAGGGATGAGGTGAAGCGGCTGATAGCGTGGTGTCAGGAGAACAATTTACGCCTCAACACTTCAAAGACCAAGGAGGTCATAATCAACTTCTGGAGGAGGAGAAGCAACCTGGCACCTCTGCACATTGGAGAAGACTGCGCGGATAGGGTAACAGACTTCAGTTTCTTTGGAGTCCACATTGAGGAGGACCTGAGCTGGAGCGTTAACACTTCTAAGTTACTGAAAAAGGCCCAACAGACACTGTATTTCCTGAGGATCCAAAGGAAAAACAACATCTGCCAGAGACTGCTGGTGTCCTTCTATAAGTGCTCGATCGAGAGCATCCTCACATACTGCATGTGTGTGTGGTATAACAGCTGCACGGGGGCTCAGAGGAAAGTGCTTCAGAAGATCATTAACACTGCTCAGAAGATCACTAGCTGCCCTCTCCTCTCTCTGACAGAGCTATACAGCTCACTCAAGGACACCTCACATCCAGAACACTCCCTCTTCCAATTACTACCTTCAAGGAGTAGGCACAGGTCCATTAAGACCAGGACAAATAGATTTAAGAACAGTTTTTATCCAAGTGCAGTTGCCACACTGAATGCTGTCAAATGTGACCGACCATAGGCATAATGTAACTGATGAGTGTGTCATGTTGTGTGTCATCTTAAAGGATTAATTGTCTTTTAACATTTATTGACATTTTTTGGAAGACACCACCTGGACTACAACATTTTCGTTGTACTTGTTGCAATGACAATAAAGATTATTAATTCATTAATTATTACTGCTGGTTGTATATAGGTGTAGATATTACATATTCAGAGACTACTTTGAAACTTTTATAGGTTTAAAATCTGCAAAGTTTCAGAAATGCAGGGCGGAATGACAGAGCACATTCGAATCAAAACTGCCCGACAGGGATGACCATGTGCCTGTCCGAGGGGGACGGAAATGTGCCTAACAAAAGATGAGAAGTATTCTGCAAACCACAGCAATCAAAAGGAGATGGGAATAGGAGGAAGCAAGAATTGGGCAGATCAAGGGAGAGCTGGTGGAATTAGAGTCCTGTGATAAGGAATGGACAAGAGGGCTAATTGAAAGCAAGTGAGGGAGAAAAGTCTGGCTGAGGTGTGAGTTGGATGGTGTGTTAGGCAGCGATAGAGAGGCAAAACAAATTAGGAGCAGAGGGCAGAGAGGATGGAGGGCGAGAGCCGTGGTGACAGAATGAAAGAGTGAAATCAGATGGAAGGGCCTCGTGTTTATCCAGGCGGAAAGTTGAATCACAGTTTACAAGCTCCTGGCTGCTGACAACTTGTTCTGTGTATGGTCTGGGCATACGCGGACAATTTCATAAATTCATTTACCAGTGTTTCATATTACACCCTATCAACCCTCCTATAAGATTATGGCGTCATATTGTATATGGCAGGCGGTGGCAAATTTGTGTGGTGGTGGGCCATTATTTTTTTTTTTTGGTCAAAAGTCTGAGGGCAGAATGATACAGTAGTGGCACAAATTAATTTTAATATTGTCGGGAAAACTGGCTCAGGGGTTGATAGGACTATAGGGTGTCATACCAGGGTGTCAATACCAGTATGGTATAAAAAAGAAAGTATTACTTGTAGCCTAAAAAAGCCATAAAGACAGCACTAAAGAAACGTATTCCAGCTGATGATAAAAAGGTCTTCTATGGAATAATTTAACTTTATTTATTTTATTTTTTTTAAATAATAATGGCTTACACTTTCAAGTTTCTCAAAGCGCTACACTGTAGACATTATTTATTCAGTCCATACTCAGTGGTGACACAAGCGAGGCTGCCATTCTGCGCCATCGCCCCCTCCGACCACCACCAACCATTCACTCACTGTCATTCATTGTGGCCTATTGTACATTCTTTTATGGTTCTAGATGACAAGTAATTTAGGATACATAAGGTATCGAAGATATAACGTTCAGGTGGCGGTATCGTAAAGCAAGTATTGATAAATTGATCTGGGGTTGGAAAAAACTGAACAGCCCAAAGCATTGATCTGGGAACGGTGTAGGGCAGAGGTGGGCAAACCTGGCCCTTCAATCTGACCCACAAAGCATGACCAAGCCTGATATGCATTGGTTAAAAATGCATATCATTTTCGCTGAAAGAAAGATTATTCTTGCCTGCTGCTGTTTTGTTGCTTTTGAAAATATATTTAGGTGATCAATCTATTTGAGAATTGTACTTATTTTAAATGTCCAGGACCCTATGTACCACACCTGGTCCAGCCCACTTGTTCAGAAAAGTTAAAAAACCCAGTGTGGGGAAGATAATCATTTTTTAGATGCATCGTTTATTACAAGAAAACGATTCTGAATCGATGCAGAAATGTATATAATCGGAATTCACGTTAAATAAAAAAAAACAAAAACTTCTGTCCATTCCACGCCATTCCACGACAGTGCATAGTTTATCTTATTTTTGTTTCCTTTTATGAGACGGACGGGGACAGCAGATGAACACGGGACAATTTGGCAACACGACAAACATGTGCAGCCACTTCCTGTGCGGTCTTCCACCTGTCCACTCTGGAGCCAGGCGCTGCAGCCCGGCTAATGACACTCGAGACTGTGCTAAACTGCTACGTTTCGTTTCATGAGGATTTATTTCAACTGCAATTGGTAGGTGAGATGATTTTTCTGTTTAATCTTTATCCCTGGCTGTGTTCACATGCCAACTAAAGTGCTTTGAGCCGAAAGCAAGTAGAAAAGCGCTTTATAAATGTGACCATGTACCATTTAACTGCGGCTGTGTGAGCGATCCCTTAAAAAACTGTTTTGTCGGTGTTTGTGTGGTGTGGACGCAGGTGAGGGTTGTATTGGGGATGCACTGAGGCGGGGGAGGTGCTGAGATTGTCTCTGAAGAAGCACACAGCTTCCGACTGGGTGATATACTTAGTGACTGGGGTTTTTACGCACCGATGCATCGAAGCATCGATGCTGAATCGCATCATGACCCTCTGAATCGTAATCAAATTGAATCGTGAGATACCCAGAGATTCCCACCTCTAAGTGTGGCCCTTGCATCAAAAAGTTTGCCCATACCTGATGTAGGGGGACAGCTCCCTTGATTCTCGGTTCTCCAGTTTATTCTGAAGTCAGTGCACAATACAGTGATGTTGGTACAGTGTGATAAATGGAAACAGCCAGTGGTGATAAAGATAGCAAAAGGATGTAACTTGGCTGAAAGGAAAGTTTGGCCAAGGTCCTTGTGCCGTTTCAGATTTAGGACCAACGACACAGGTGCAAAATGCAGCCATGCACAGGGATCACACAGGGCAGAGACTGCTGCTAGAGGCACGCATTCACTTGTGACGCACTAAAACAAACTGTGAACCAGGTTCAAAGTGGTCTTCTTGATTCTTTTTGTCAATGTGCATACTAGTGTTGTCACGATAATAAAATAATCATATTTCGATACTGAAAATAAAAACTCAATACCATTTTCGATACTATGGTGAAATTTTTTTTTTTTTTATTGACAATTCTTTGAGGTAGAACACTTACCTTTTTAATAGTGGAAAAATAGATTATAAATAATTATAATTTCAAATTATAAGGCTGGTAAAATACAGTATAAACGAAAATGTGAAATAAAGATTAGGCCCATTAAAAGTTTAGTTTTTGAAACACTCCATTATGTTATTCACAGACTGTAGTTATATTTGGCTGTAGGGGGCGGGGCCAAATGAAATCTTGCAGCTGGAGGTAAAATGAACGAGAGCCACTACTCCACGTTGTCACATCTTATGGCCAGATGGGGCAGACACGCCACGTGTTCATCTTTACAACACAAGGAGAGAACATGATAGCGGAGGAGGGGCGAGCCACAGGGTAATAATATAGATACTGTATGCATCGATTAGAGGGGATAATTTTAACGCGCTGATCATAAGAGAGGTAGGACGGAGAGAGCAGCATAACAGAGAGCAACATAAATGAAGCCCATTGAAATACACAGGCTGCTATAGCGCTCTCATTCCCGCACACTCCCAATGTTTTTTTCCTCTCCTGTCCCAATCACGGGATCAATAGTAAATGAATTCCCATCCCGCCGTGACCCACGGGATTTCTGAAATATTGTCAACTAAAACAGGCTGTGAAGCGCAACCAGGAGTGTCTGTTGCCAAGTTTTGCTGGTCTGGTCAGGCCGTCGGAGTGTGAGGCTGCAGCTTCTTCCACGGAGCAAAACACAGCAGCTGCTTTGGAGGGAGCATGCGTGAGACGGAAAAAGTATCGATACCGTAGGAATTGATTATCTCCTCTTCTTGGTACCAGCTTTAGTATCGAGGTATCGATTATTTTGACAACCCTAGTGCATACAGATTCAACTACATTCAGCTTTTAAAATGTATCCCTTTTAGTTCTTGAATATGCCATGGACATGCAAAACATCTAGTGCTACAGCTTGGTCAGTCTGTTTCTTTATGCTCATTTAACATACGGAAATGGCTTTTGTTTTGTACCACATGAGACTGTTATTATGATGTTAACATGGTGATGTGTTTTGACATTTGCACTGAGCAGGCTTTCCTGGAATACCATCTTAGTAATGGCTTCCTTGCCTTTTACGTGCCGCCTAACCATGTGATGGCCTCTGTTAGTGCTTGTGGTTTACAGTCATTCTGTAGATGCCTCTCACGTAAACACAGTGGAAATGCAATTGGAGCTTAGAGCCCTATTGGGTCAAAACCCATTAGGGCATTAGTCCATAGCTCTGCTGCTGTTTCTGCAGCGCTGTCACCAAGGCTCTCGAGCTAACACAGCAAACACCACAGATTGTCATGTACTGTAAACACTACAGGGCGATGTTAACTAGGGCTGTAACTATCGAATATTTTAGTAATCGAGTACTCTATTGAATCTTTCATCGATTAATCGAGTTCTCTGATAAATTACACTTTTGTGTTTGTACACAGCTATATCAATAGTGTGTTGTGAAATATGAAAGACCTCTTAAAATGAGTAGCAATTGTCTGTTATTCCTCATAAGCTGGTGACCAGAACCTGTTCCAACCGTTTAATCTGGTGGTTCTGGTCGGACTTGGAACGAAATTTATGAGGGTGGAAACAGGAGAGAAGAGAAACAAGCTTCCGCTGTTACGTGGCTCTTGACGCTGTTTGAGACAAACGCACGTAATTACACTTGGTCAAACGAAGCGATTTTTTTTGTACTTGAATTATTCGAGTTACTCGAAGAATCGTTTCAGCCCCAATGTTAACATTACTGACAGACGATAGACAGACGCATTCTCACAGAATTATTAACTTACCTTGCATTGGCTATAGAGTTGTGGAGATGGTCAAGTGCCTTTAGCAGTCACTTTTTTTGCACGTTCTGCAAACAGAATAACTGTCCTGATCGGCATTCTTAAAATCCCCAAAATATGTCCATGCTGATAGATGTCCTGAGCGCTGTTGTCTCCTCCTTCGGCCATGATATCAGCTTTGAGAAAGTTTATACTGTTGTAGGCTACAAAGTGCACCTGCGCGGCAACTTCAGCCTCAGAGGAGATGCTGAAGTCGGTAATCCACCGAGATAATACTATTTTTGTAAAAAGGTAATTTTTATAGTCAACATTTTACCGGGGTTTACCGCTACACCGGTTACCGTGACATCCCTAGTTGTACTAGCCAGTGGGCTACAAAATGGCGGAGGTCATGTGACTGAAATGCATGTATAGTGTAATTCCTTACCTCTCATTGTGGTAGTTACATTTCTGTAGTGGGAGTGTGAAGTTTGCACTGGCGCGAGCGGAGGTCATTAATGTTTTGTGTGGATCTGTCTCCTGTTTATGTTTAGCATTTGCTAAAAGGTCGAACCTGAAGTCAAGGTGACTCACTGGATCTAAACAAGATAATTAGCTGCTAACCTAATTAGCTTGTCTTATAGTGTAGGTAAGAGGGAAAGGCCTCCGTCTCTGTGTTTGTTGCTTTCTTTTCATAATGAAATATGTGCCTCTTCTTTCTTCTCCTTATCATATTCACTCTCCTTGGGGCATAGAGTTTAACCTCCTCAAAGTCAACTTAGCAGCATGCCTCTCTCACCTTCTATTGTCCTGTGTCTACTGCCAATGTTCACGGTTTTTCCTGTTCTTGATAGTGTCCTGTTTACTCTCGTGTCCCTCTGCCCTCAGCCTGACTGGGACAGGACCTTTCTCCTCCACACTGCAGCTTGTCTGGTTACTCCCATGATCCATGGACCAGGATTACTTAGTGTTTCAATGAGATGTATGTTTCAATCTGGTCATAGAATAGAAATCTGTAGAAACTGTGGTTGATGAGTTGTGCCATGAAACACTGGACCAGTAACTATGGATCAGAGATGGTGGATAGGTGAATGGATACAATTGTAGCTTTCCTCAGTAACTTCTGGAGGACTTTAGATTTTAGAAGACTTTGTTAGCTTGCTTAATGCATGCATGCAAAGTTTCCTTGAAAAACACATCTGTGAGCCATAAGGGAGCGAGGCTCAGTGTAATTTACTTTTGCTGTTTGAGCTGCATCAAAGCTGTTGGATGGCAGCATCTAATTACGAATCAGTCAACATTCAAAGGTGGCTTTGTATTAAACATATTTTGAAAAGTGCACATGATGAGATTGGAGGATAAACAGGAAAGAATGTGAGCTATACATGGGAACTTAAGTAACTTAACTTAAGAAAACTGTTTATTCTATTATCTGTGTAGAAACTGAACAAAATGTGGATACCACTATTTTTGTTTGCCCAGTCCCTGTGGTGTGGCTCAATGTCTCTTCCTGCTCTTCACTAAGAAGAAAAAAATCAATTTAACCAGATCATTTAACTATTCTAAAAATATGTTTTAGATGGCTATTCAAATCTGCATGACTCGACCTGCAATGGGCTATGGAAGGTTGTCCATCTGACTGCCCTTGTAAACATGCAATAATAGAAGTCACTCCCTCCTACACATAAAAATGCTTTCGACACAGAAGAAACCATTGACCAGCGCCTGCACATGCTTCCTATTATTGAAAAGCTCCTTTGTGACTGTAGTGGCAGTCCATGAGTGTTAGGTACTTTCTGATAAATTGAAATACAGGATAATGGTTTGGGGAGGTTTAGAAGAATATGTGTGTTTGTATTGATCACGATGATGGCTTATCGATCTGAGCACCAGTGCTCTTTTTAAATTGCAGACTCCCTTTTCAGTAACAGAGAAAGAAGGTTGAGTCGCACAACTGTTGTCCTCACAATTATTTTATTGTCAACTCACCACAGTTGTAACGTTTCGGGCCAAGCCCTTCGTCTGACAAAAAAATGCTCATTCACACCGGATTAAGTAGGCCACTGATTAGGTCATGTGATCATACAATCATCATGTGATCATACATACATTACAGTGAGGCCAATAAGTATTTGATCACCCTGTGATTTAAATACCAGCACCAGTGTGTGAAAACCTTTTGAAGACTTACAGAAAACTTTTAACCTCTTTCATTGCCAAAAAAATGTATATAACAAAGTATTGAGATGAACGTTTGTTATTGACCAAATACTTATTTTCCACCATAATTTGCAAAAAATTCTTTAAAAATCAGACAATGGGATTTTCTGGATTTTTTTTTCACATTTTGTCTCTCATAGTTGAGGTGTACCTATGATGAAAATTACAGGCCTCTCATCTTTTTAAGTGGGAGAACTTGCACAATTGGTGGCTGACTAAATACTTTTTTCCCCACTGTATGTGTATAGGGTTCTATTTTGTGTCCAAGAATGTGTGAGCAACTGCACAGCAACATACAGTATAGCATAATATTTAAAAAACACTAAAGGAGCATTTGTTGGCACAACCTTGGAAGTTGTGTTTTTCTTATTTTCTGCGGAAACCTTGACATTCAAAACACACTATAAACGAATGCTATAAAGGAAGATGCACAGTGCAAATGTACACAGAGACATGTATTGTGTGTTTGGTTTGGATCAAACACCTTATGAACTAGGGATGGGCCAAAATGGATTTATCGTCACTTGTGATTTTTATTTTTAAGACTGCATAAAAATAGAGGCCTAGACTGCTTATGCTTATAGTTACCCAACAATGTGTAGCTACATAATATATTTGTTTGCTCTTGAAAAAGAACGCTATTGTGCTTTCATGTACCCTCTTTGGGCTGCCACAGTTTAAACACATAAATCTGCGGACCAGAGCTGCTGCAGATCCACAACAGCAGATCCAGCCACCACTTTCCTTTCTCTTTCATAACAAACAAAAGTCTCCACTGTTTAGAAACTACAATGGAACAAGCGTTCCACATTGCAATGGATCTGTCCTCTATTTTGGGTTTAACTGCCACATGTGTTTTGCATGAAATAACCCAAACAACATGCATGTGCTCGTACACGTGTTTCGACTCACACTCAGCACGGACATCGGGGCGCAGCTTAGATGCTGCAGAATATAAACACGGGATTATTATAGTGGGACATTTGAGGAAACACGGCCTGTTCTCCTGTTCAATAGAAACCTGTGACTCCTGCTTCAACATGTTGAAGTACTGTATGTAAATATATTTGAATGCTTTCATTTTGCATACAAATGTTTTGTAGTTGTAAAAGCTGTGAAAAGAAACTAAACAGTAGTTAACCTTATTTTCTCCTGATGCAACAAACACCTGTTGACCATAAATAGTGTATAACTAGGAAAGATAAATTGTGAGAATGTAAATCTGAATTCGGCCGTTTTTGCTGCTTGTTACAGTGTCATTTCTATTGCTTTTCAAACTAAACAAAAGTAAATCAGGGCAGGCGAGATATGGTTCGACTGGGGGGGTCCTCTCCCTCCGTACGGCTCATAAAAGCTCGTCTTTTAACACATTACACATCGCCCATTTGTTCACTGGTTAGGGAAGCTGGGGGCGGGGCTTGTTGGGTGGGGGCTACTGCCCACTCACAACTGGCCCACTCTACGCACTATATAGGGAATAATAATGATAAAATAAATAATAAAACTTTGTAGTAGAAATGGTAATGACAACAAGAGGGTAACGAGGTTATAGAAGACAATATGCATGTTTAATGTGCCTTTAAAATATGACTATTTATGGTAATGACAGAGTGTAAATATGATTAAGAAAAGTGTACTGTATATCTGATGTCTATGTAAGGTCTGACTTTAAATTGAATGTGCCAAACATTTATCAAGTAAATGTAACCATGTAAATCTGTAAAAGAAAGAAATTGTAAGAAAAAAAATATATATACAGTATATAAATAGGGGTAGGAAAGTTTTTTCTTCTACCTACTCCTTTTCGAATTTTTGTTTATTTTTATTTTATTTTAAATTATTTATTTGTACAAATTTATTTTGTACTATGTATCCAAATGAGGAACATGATTCGAAATAAAGACTACAAACAAATAAAGACTACAAACAAGTCAACTTTGAACCTGTAAATTCTGTTGATAATTATTACAATAGTGTTCTTAAAGGCACTATACCTGATTTTTTTTTCCGATTACAAATAATGAAAGAGGAAGCAAGTAAATTAAATTGTTAGTTGTGGGCATTTAAAACGCACATTTCACAACATGCGGGGTCACTTTTTTATGGTCACTGTCACTGAAATGCAAGAAAATTATCCTGCAATGAAAGTGACAAAAATGCAGTATATTTAGATGCACAGTATTATTTGTACAAATGAGATAAGATAAGACTTTATTGAATTTATTGAAAATGTACTATATGCCTTACATTAGTTTACAGTTTACAATATACTAAAGGAGGAAAAGCCTAATTTCAGTCGACTACAAGGGAAAAATCAGATATAGTGTCGCAATTGTAAGAACAGGTGAAGGGTAATGGGGCAATGACACTGATAAAATCTTCAATTTCCATCCCGTACTTCATTCATTTTGTTACAAACTGCTCAATACAATGGAAACATATTTATTTGTAAATACATATTTTGTTATCTATTTATTTATTTATTATTATGTCTTGTTCTTGTGAACCCAATCTCTTGTCTTGTCTCATGGGATTATCTTGGCCCACCATTATTATGAACCATTATTATGAACCATTATTATGAACCATTATTATGAACCATTATTATGAACCATTGGAAGTGTTTGCATAGAGACAAGTACGTTTTTTAGTTTATTAAATATAGGTTTCAAACTCTTACCCCACAGCCTACACGTTTCCCTATGGGGACAGCAAAGTCTACAATAGAAATATCTCCAGTGTAGCACAGCCTCCTCCTTAGTTTCGTAGAGTAGTGTGGGAGTGTGTTGATTCTATTCCGTCTCTTCTATGGAAAAAAGTAAACCAGACAAGCAACAGACAAGGCACTTGCAAAGCTTAACAAAAACACCATGTCAAGTAGGGGTTGAACGGCTTCATAATTTTAAAAGTCGACTGTCTGTGTGTACTAATCGAGTCGACTAGTCGATGACGTCATCGTGAATAAAAAATACATTGTAATTTATTTGGCAAAACTGCACATTTTTAACAATTAACCAAAACAGCGCATTCACAGGAGTGTGCCCCTCACACTCTCAAGGAGTGTTCACACCGCACCCTGCGTCGGCGTCGTGTGCGTCGTGTTTGCATTCAAAATAAATGGAGACGTGCGCCTCGACGCGCGTCTCCATTCTGCGGCGCGGCACGGGCGTCCCAGCTTCCCGTTTCGGGCGTCCCCGCGTTCCCTGCATCCCCGCGTCCCGCGTCCGACGCAGAAGTTGGAATTTGTTCAACTTTTCAAGCTTCGACGCGTGCGGCTTGAGTGACGTTAGGTGTTGGCATAGAAACAGGAAGAAGTCAGAGCGGAAAAATGGAGGAGAAACTAATTGTGGCCGTGTGTGCTCACCCTCAATTGTAAATATTTCACGTGGTTATTACCCCGTTTAGCCAAATCCTGTCAGCCTGCATATAGCCTATGTTCTCTGGCATAAAAGTAGTAGCTTATTTTATCAGAAAATGCCACTAACCGCAGACAAATGGACAGGTGCTCTTCCGCGGGGATCGAGGTGTCCTGGCGGGCGATGCGAGCTCCGATGCGGCTCAGCAGGTCGTCAAACTGGGCAAGGGACAGGCGGAAGGACCGTTGAAAGCGAACCTCATCCGTGCGCAGCTCTTGGAGTAAATGGTGAAACTCACCAAACACTGCACGCCTCTGGTTAATGTGGTGAACCCAGACACGCTGTGTAGAAGCCCTACGACGACTTTCTCTGGCTTTAAGTAACAAATAAAGCCACGCTACTCTGTGGATATCCGCCATTGTTACTAGACTACTGGCAATACAGAAGCTCCTCCCCCCAACCTCTGGACACGCATCCAGAGGCGTTCAGGCATCGTTCGAAGTCGTTCAAAAGTACACGCGTCGTCCTAAATATAAACAAGCGTCCAAAATCTGCGTTTGGAGCGTTTCGCGTTGTCCGGTGTGAACACTCCTTCAGACATATTCACGAGCTTTGCCCATCGCACAACAATAATGCCATCATCATGCACACATGACAGTGTGTATTTTTCTGATCTGATTCTGTGAATATGTGGAAACAAATGCGTCTAAATCAAGATCAAGACGATCTGAACCAGGACTTAAACTGAGCCAGGCCAAGCTATACCTTACGCCTACACAAAGCACAATAAGACACCGCCTCAACAGTCATGTTCAAGCCTCAAATATCACAAGCAGAATGCATATTCAGCGCAGAGCCAACCCGCTGTGTAAACAACATGCAGTGCGTCGCTTACCACGTCTTCCTTCCATCAGT
>OMNZ01092900.1:0-10931 GCA_900303255.1 Lesueurigobius sanzi
TTAATGTGCACTGTCCCGTTTCAAAAAAATACATAAAATAAACAACCAGACAAAAATCACAACCAACCACAAAAAATTGGTCTCAATTTTCAATGTCAATCAAAGACGGACGCACAGTGTACTGTACATACATGTGTACTGTACATACATGTGTACTGTACATACATGTGTACTGTACATACATGTGTACTGTACATACATGTGTACTGCACATACATGTGTACTGCACATACATGTGTACTGCACATACATGTGTACTGTACATACATGTGTACTGCACATACAAGTGTACTGCACATACATGTGTACTGCACATACATGTGTACTGTACATACATGTGTACTGCACATACATGTGTCATACATGTGTGCTGTACATACATGTGTACTGCACATACAAGTGTACTGTACATACATGTGTACTGCACATACATGTGTACTGCACATACATGTGTACTGCACATACAAGTGTACTGCACATACATGTGTACTGCACATACATGCGTACTGCACATACATGTGTTACATGTGTACTGCACATACAAGTGTACTGCACATACATGTGTACTGCACATACAAGTGTACTGCACAACATACATGTGTTACATGTGTACTGCACATACAAGTGTACTGCACATACATGTGTACTGCACATACAAGTGTACTGCACATACATGTGTACTGCACATACATGTGTACTGCACATACATGTGTACTGCACATACATGTGTACTGCACATACATGTGTACTGCACATACATGTGTACTGCACATACATGTGTACTGCACATACATGTGTACTGCACATACATGTGTACTGCACATACATGTGTACTGCACATACATGTGTACTGCACATACATGTGTACTGCACATACATGTGTACTGTACATACATGTGTACTGTACATACATGTGTACTGCACATGTAAGTGCACGGTGTAGATTGCTCTTTTGTTGACTCTAATTAAATGAAATAATGTATCAGGAACAGAAACTGTTAGAAGGCTTTACTTTTACCACATTAAGGACAACTCTCTGTCAAACTAAACAGGAGTTTGGACTAAACCCGTATACTGCATTGGGTAAGTTACTAAGTTAAAAATTAATTAGTTACATTACCTAGTTACTGCTTCAAGAAAATAAGTAAGTTACATTACTCTTGGAAAAAGAGAAGTGAATCAATGTGTGAATGTTTGTTTAAATAAAGGTCAACTACACACAAGTCAAAACTGGCTCAAATTACATAACATGAACAAGAAAGTAAATTATTTTACCAGCCTGGGGTCTCATTTATAAAGCTCTCTACGCACAAAACGAGGCCCAAACTTTACGTAGCGGTCCTCCACGCCAACTATATAGCTGCAGTACAAGGTACGCACTTTTCAGAAACATTGCCAAGACACGAGGAGGAGAGGAAAGCGGCGAGGGGAAGTCAGTTTGAGGAAGTCACGTTTGATCACATTTGAAATGGTTGATTTCAACTTTAATTTGTACAGAAATGACAAAGAATAGAATGAAAATGCGGCCACAACTCACATCCCTTGTGTAAAACATATGTAATTTGTTTGTCTTTACTTAAACAAAGCGCAGCTGCTCATCAATAATGTACCTAGACGTGCACGCTCGTGCACACTCATACCCGTGCACGAGGGCGCATCAGCACTGGCTTTGACTGCAGACTTTAAACTGAAGCAGGAATGATCCTGCATCAACTCTGTCTGTGCTTAGAACAGATCCCTGGACATAAGTCTGACACAAACAGTCAGGTCCAGGCACCGGTCTTATGCTGTTCAGACCCAGATGGGACCATCTTTAGCTCCACGGGTCTCTCCTCAGTGGGATAAATAAATAAAGTTGCATGAATTTGACCAAACCGCAGCCTCAACCCAGCGTGCATGTACAGCTCGCGGAATTACAAGCCTAACCTCGCTCCTTGGCGAATAAAAACCCAATCAGTCTCTTAATAAGGCTCTTGTTTAAGTATCTTCTTCTCGTAGGAGGCTGTGTGTATATTCCTAAATGTTTTATTGGCGGGATAGTCCACGATGCGATACGTGATCAGAGAAACAGAAATAACTTCAACACAGACCCACATCTGTCGCTGCTGCTGTAGCTTGGCCCCTCCCTCTCTGTCTCCTGCGCTCGGTAAAACCCTCTGATTGTCGCCAATTGCTTAGTCAATCTCATTCATAAGGCACTTTGCATTGTCCTTTTATGGGGAAGTGGAGGTGTGCAGAGGGCGTGGCCTGAGGAGGAGTCCTGTGCGCACATTTCTCCTTCAATGAAGGAGAGATTGCGGTCAGGTGTGCGGACCGCCGCATAGGCAGGGTTTTATAAATCCCCCAAAAAAATGTGCGTACAGAAATTTGGGTTACGTTCATCCACAGTTTTATAGTCAGAGTCTACTGGTTGGTAATGCAAAAACATTTAAAATAATAAAATAATACAAACAACAACACTTGAATTACATGTGTACATATCAAAAAGTAACAGAAAAGTAACAAACTAAGTATTCTGTTGATTGTAATGAGATACAGTACACCCATCACTGCCCGTATAGGATGTGTGTGAAGCCACTGTCTCTCTCTCTTCAGGTGAGTAAGAAGCTCTAAACTCTTGCCCTGTTATTTCATCTTTGATCTTCTTCTTCATGCAACTGCATCATTTTCATTAAATACTTTGAGCCTATAGCACCATCGCTTTGTGCACTCATTTGGGGGATCATTTACCAAGTGTTCGCTCATGTGCAAAACGAGTAGCATGAGCAAAAGTGGATCAGCAGAAGCATCATTTGCATTTGCTTTATTTATTTTTTTACTCTCACAGCATTCTCTTATTTACAGATCAGATTTGGAACATTAAAATGGAAATAAACACAATTTCAACTGGTAAATTTAAGTGCAACGTACAGCCCACAAATGAACACAAAATATGCTAACATTTACCAGCATACATACTGGTGCTTTTTAATTCTGTAAAGCTTAATAATTCTTAAGAAAGCATTATTGTGTGATCTAATGTCGTCCAGAGTGGCCCACAGGATTCTCAGGGATCCATCTCATGTCCATGTCCTGCACTCTGCTTTTGAGTGGTAGCCGTCGGGCGTAGGTAGCGCTGTGTGGGCTGTAGGACTCAGAGGAGAAGGCCCACCTTTCTTCCTATGGCCGTCCAGCTCCTAAACTCTGACCCCTCCCTTCCCCTGCACTGCAACAACACAGCACTCTAAGGTCGAGGATGCACTTTCATGCTCTGTATGTTTGTACAGTATGTATGTTGTTCGAGCATTGCTTTTTAATTTGTATTCCTGCTACTCTCTGTGTCTTTTAAATATGACCGCATCCAAAGTTTGTCATCTCATTGAATTACCTAACCCTCCACCCACTCAAACCCGTGGGACCTGCGTCTAGGGATGACCCTGCATCACTAGTAAGTTATCTTTGAAAGTTGGCTAGTACGAGGTCAGCCCTGTGGTCCCTGGGAATATCAGAGAACAATGGCATCTCTAGGCGCCAGGGTCCCCAGCTGCTTAACTCGGTGTATCAGTTATTTTTCCTAGGAGTTGAGGTTAGGGCTAAGGGTAGGGGTTAAGATTAGGGGCCCCATCTTGGCGATCAAGGTCTTGGTCAAGACGAAGCGTGCGGCGAGGGAAAGACAGCTGCACCATAGACCTCAGACCAGACTGGTCAGAAAAAACTGGTCTGAGGTCTATGGCGCAGCTGTCTTTCCCTGGCGCCACGCTTCGTCTTGACCAAGACCGAGTAGACCTTGATCACCAAGATGGGGCCCTAGGAGTGTTAAAAGTAGAGTTAGTGTACCTAACTCTAGTGTAACTCAAAAGTCTGGGAACATACAGTAGGTATAAGCACCCGACTAGCTAGTACTAGGAGTCTATAGGCTCAGTTGTAGTGGTGAGCCGGATCATTCAGTTCATTGAAAAAGATTGAACTATTTTGGGTGCCAAGTGGTTCTTTGCTTTTACCTAAAATTTAAGACAAATGTAGGTGAGACTTTGGTTAATGACTTGTTGAACGAACCCTTCTACTATCCCTTGCATATAACAACAACAACAACAACAGCTACAATCTAGCATAGAATTACACAACAGATAAATACCACCAATTATACACCTCATTATTACACCTAGGGGGTAATTTATCAAGGCTAAAGTTCAAACTGAAGAATAGCACAACCTTTCGTGAGCATGTTACATCTAATCTACCATTTGAAAGTGTAATACTAGAGCCCCAAATCATATACGCAAATGAGAGCAGGCTGTGTGCATGAAAAATGTGTAAATTACAGAGCTGCTGATTCACTTTTGCACACGCTACTTGTTTTGCACACAAGCAAACGCTTGGCAGATGGCCTTCCTATCATGTACCATTTCCAATTAAAAGTAAAATGGCACTGTGACGGCACTTCAGAAAGTTTTGGCCTACAAGTCGGAAGGAAGACCCAATCAACGTCGACCAAAAGGTAAACATCTAGTATCTAAATCCAAGCGGTTGAATAATATCCTTGCATAGACACAGAGATAATGGCTGGCAAGCGAAAAGCCGCCGTAAAGTCACAGCCGACAAGCAAGCAGCGGCGGAGTGTTTGGGGAGATGAAGTTGTTTACCTCTTTTGGAAACAATTACTCACAGATCATTATTATCTAACCTAGAGGAAAGAGGAAAGCGCTTTTAGGCTGTTAATGCACCGGTGACAAATGTTGGGCAATTTGTCAGAAACGTCTAACGGGGAGGGGGAAAGCCAGCCCCGCAAAAAAAAAAAGAAAAAAAAACACAAGCCGAGCGAAATGTTCTTATGAGGTTTTGGGAACACGGGAAGAGATGGAACTAAAAGCTGAATAACATGCATAAAAAGTCCATAATAGCGTTGTGAGTACAGTACATTCGTTTCACTTAGCATGCGGGTGTTGATTGCGGTGGGGAAGAGCTGGAGGAAGTGTTTTTCGGCACAGGTGTTCGACGTTAATTGCTTGTGTTGTTACTGGTTAATGGAGCTGCATATTGGCTGCTATTGGCCGTTTCACATTCATTACCGTTTTAAAAGGACGCCGCATCTAAAGTGACGCCGTGAGTGGAATTACAACGCCTTCGGATAGAGGCGGAGGCTTGTGGAGTCGGGAACGGCGACGTCGGGGAGGACACGGAGGGCGTTCATCAGGATGTTGTTTTTGACTTTGCTTCTGTACTTTCTTTTCATCCCGCTATTGGTTCTCCTGGATAGACAAGAGGAAATATCATGCATAATTGTGGATGCATTATGCACCTGCTTCTGAGTACCTCTGCGTTTGGTATTTTACACTTTATGATAAAAAATAATGTTACACGATTACAAGAAATTACAGTAAAGGTGCCCACACAGTAGAGGATTTTAAATCTTTCGAGACTAAAGATCTGTGCACAGACCAGACACACTTAAGGACAGACATGAGGACATACTGTACATACATACACATGAGGAGTCCCACCACAGATCATGCCATGAGAGTTTTTATTGAGCCACGCCTCCTCAGACTAATAATCTGGCTAAAAATCCTCTAGTGTGTGTCCAGTTTAAGAAGTGAGAGACTATCAGAATTTCAAATTGCTCTGGAGCTCCCTCTGACTGCAATAATAATATTAAAAGGGGGAAAGGGAATCTTATTTGTATAGCACTTTTCATATGACACTGTCACATCCGAAGCGCTTCACACATGAAAGGGAGGGGGCTCATTCACTCCATGCTGAATTCACTCCATAGTAAAAAGCTTTCACTTTTAGCTTAGCTAGTTAGTGGATCAATGGTGCCAAGATGAACACGCTTTGAGAGCAGTGAGAAAAACTAGAATCAAAGTGCTCGGGCAGTCAGTACCACAAAAAGTAGCTTCTTTGGGGAAGGTGCTCTTTGGTGTTGGGGGACAGAAATTCAAGAGAAACAAACAAAGAACCAAGGCACTCCTCCCACAGTGTTAACTCTCTACACATTTTCTAAAAATCCATTAATTTCTACTGGGCTTGTGCATATTATAATCCTTTAAAACCCGTTGCTGGTCTCTTCCACGCGTATCGGCTCCAACAAGCTTTTCTCAAGAAGTGAGACACTTTGAGAGCAGAGCTGCTAAGAAAGTAACCTGGCAGAAGCAATGGCACTGGCAGTGGCATTGTAATATCAATCTGGAAAAGCTCGGCTTCAATTGTCCAGGAAGAGGACAGAGGGGATGTTTGCTGCTGATTGGATCAAGCAAACCTAGTTAAGCCAATCACAGCTACCTGTATAGTCTCAAAATGTAGCTAAACAACACTGAATACAATACAATATGTATAGTTGTGCTCAAAAGTTTGCATACCCTTTTAATCTTCTGGCCATTTTTCATTGTATATGAAACATAACAATCTTTATTTGGTTGTGCAAAGTCATTTATTGTCAAAGAAATGAGTTTACTCTTTTGAAATCATAATGAAACAGAAACTACTCAAATGACCCTGATCTAATGTTTACATGACCTTCAACACCTGCCAGGAAAACTGTTCAGGAGCAAAGAAAAACTCACTTCAGCTGAAATACAGGACTCTCTGACAAAAAGTTTGTTTCAAGATGCACAATATGTAAACTTTTGATCAGGGACATTTGGCTAGTTTCTAGTTGAGATGTTGATCAAGGAACAACCATATTAAACAGAAACAAAGCTGAGTGAATACAATTAAATACTACTGCAGTTATCCATCTGTGAAGTTCTCAGTCATACAGGAGTTGTCCATCATAGGCAACAATTCTTCAGTCTTCTCTGTTGAAGTGTAGGACGTTTTGCTCCTCACCACTGAGAAAACTTGAACGCCAGCGGGTCTATATAAAGAAACAGTAGGACAGATAAACTCCTCCTACTGGTTCTTGATATAACTGGCCTTCAAGTTTCCTCAGTGGTGACAAGCTCTTTGGATGAAGAGCGAAACGTCCGACACTTCAACTACAGAGTACAGATGAAGACTGAAGAATCTTTGCCTACGATACTGCAGTTATGCTTTGATGAAGAAAATGATGACATGGCTTAAAGCTTGGAAAAGTAGCATTAATATTCATTCTTTATATGGTAAATGTTTCTTGGCACTAGAGTAAACAACGCCTATAACTTGGTCAAATACTGCAGTGAGTGGCTTCCACTTTTGCCTCACAACAAAAAGATCCTACTTAATTTCCCTGACGGAGTGACAACTTTTTGTGTAGTGAGAATGTTCTCTCTTTTTCTGAGAGTTTTCCCCTTGCTGCTGCAGTTTCCACCAAGTGAAACTATAGGAGGCAAATCCTCCCGTGTGAGACTAGTGACCAAATCTTTAGCACAAGATCTGGAGACTTCACAAGCACTGCGGCAACTGTAGCCAATGTTTTCTTCATTTAATATGCACTGAATACTTTAATAGCCCCGCTTAACATAAACGTTATAAACTACCGGGTGTACATCCCTGGCATATCAAACTAATATCCGTAGCACATCAAAGCCTTCCTGTGTCTCCCTGGAGGATTCACCTCTCTCTTTTTCATCTCTTCTGGCTGTTTTTTTGCCTCTGATTTCGCTGCTGAAGTTGAGAGAGCCGTGGGCCGTGGCAAATCTTTGGGTGTTCGTTTTGGAAGTTTTCGTTTACCTCGCCCAACTCGGCTCCCATGGGTCCGCGGCAGCACAGATCCGCTCAGCGTTTGGAGCACATTCCTGGACTGCTTAATTCCTCCCAGACAGTTTGAAGGTCTAATGCAGCAATCAATAGCTGCCGTTTAAATGAATCCCCCGCCCTTCTTTTTTTCTGACTCACTGAAGTTGGCTTGATTAAATAGATTATGAGGCCTATCAAGCTCAGCTGCTCGGCTTGCTCATGAGATCCCATTTCCTACTTGAATTAGCTATTTCACTCACATAAGAGGAGTGCTATGTATATGTGAAGAATATGTATGGAAGTGGTATAGATGAAAGCAAAATTGGCTTACTGCCTCGTGACATGAAGGTTCATATCCCGAACATATAAAGCCTTTCAGTTTAGATGTGCTCGGCCGAGATACAAGTCTCTTCATGGACTAGCACCAAAATAAATCCGTGATATGTTTAGGGCTGCAATAAAGTTTTCTTTTGGTAATCGATTAATGAAATGATTATTTTTAAGATCAATCGTTTGGCTGCAAAAGGAGCACGGAAATTATATTTCATGGACATTTTATCAACAAAGTGATGCTATTTGAGGACATTTGATACAGTAAACTTGATGCTCTTCGTACAAGTTTCACATTATGTGAGCATGTTATTCCTCATTTGAAAGCTCAGAACCTCCGGAATTCATCCTGGGATGGTGAGAGAGAGTTCCTTTCGGGTTTCAGCTCATTCTGCTCTGATTCGTTCAGGGGTGTTCAAACTTCTACATATTGACATGTAAACAGCATGAAGGGCCACAGATCCATGGTCAGTGCATTCAAACATTCAACTAGGAGTATTTAAGAGAGGCTTAACCCCTGTCCCACACCTTTATTTAGGCTTGGAGCCATAATACTAGCTCTGCCTCACAATAACTTACTTCCTTTTTATGGTTTGAAGTGTGTGCAATTATTAAGATTGCAGTATGGTCGCTGGTGTTGAAGAGGCTTGAGGACCGCCAAAAATTGGTCTGAGGGCCGCATTTGGCCCCCGGGCCGCACTTTGGACATGCCTGGATTAGATAATGGTCTTTACATTTATCTAATATCTGGGACAAAGAGAGGTCAAATATTTACAACAAAGTATTATATTCCCTACACCTTTAGAGACTAAAGTAGTTTTAGTCATTAAACAAAATCATTTTTATGCAATTCTTGCTCTGTTTTAATCTATGTATCCCTGAAATGATGAATCGCGTATGAAAATAGTTGACAACTATTTCAATGATGATGTGATTAATCGATTAGTTGTTCCAGCCCTAGATATTGTTTTTTAATGCTAGCTTTTAGAGCTAGCATTAGCACCGTAATGAGCGCAGACGTTTCCTCCAGTCAAGTTTTTACATCAGCGCGATGCTCCATCAGTAACTCACTGGCCGCCATGTAATCGAGAGCCTTTTATTTGTTTGGACAAGACACTGCTAATCCCCCACCGCGAAATAATGGGAGAGGAAGAGCAGCCGCCCCCGGAGAAGCCAGTTGGACGTAACGTGTCTCTCGCGTGCGTAGTCTATAGTGACGCAAAGAACTGCCAAAATAACTGACATCATCATACAGTTACATACAGTACCATATTTGGGTCAAAATTCCACAGTGTTGCTTTAAGTTTCCAATTGCTAGATGTCCAAAGGTTTTCCTAACTTAGAACAATCCAGATTCTTGGTGGAGTTGAGTTTAAAAGCAGATTGCAGGCATTTTCTTAGCCTGCACAAAACAAATTGGTTTTAGTACCTGTTACACTTCCTGGTTTACAATCACTAAAAACAACACACTCTGCACGTAGCTGTCTCTTTATTTTCTGCTAGTCTGTGTAAGTTCTCAGTCGTACAGGAGTTGTCCATCGTAGGTAGAGAGGTGATTAGTGACGAGTTAAAGACTGATTAGTCAAAGAAACAGGCTACAGAAAAAAGAAGGAGAGGGGTGGCTATGCCCTATGTGGCAGAAGTCTCGGAAAAACTGCAGAGGACTTTTCGACAACATAAAATCCAAGTCTATTTCAAACCAATGAAGACATTGAGACAAAAAGTAGTTCACCCTGAAGACAAGACCCCAAGCCAAAAACAGTGTAGTTTATTCAAACCATAGGCAGGAGCAACGAAAAGGTCCTTTGAGATTAATGGGGAAACATCGGCTGAGATCTTCACATTTACGTCTGAAAAGTAACAATTTATGCATTTTGTATATTTATCTGATATAAGAGTTAAGCAAATCAAGAGATTTTTTGATGTAGAAGATTCACAGAGCGGACAGTTGATGTTTTAACCCTACTGTCCTGTTAGGGCCGTTAGCGTCACTTTTGTCCAATTATCACTGTTTATTGGGTCATAACATTTTTTGTATTTGAGTCAGTCCAAAGATTTTTGGTGAGAAACCTTATTTTGAGATGTATTTTCAAAATATGTTTTTAAAAAAATCTTAAGGTCATTGATGCAGTGGCCATAGATGTCACTTTTTTTGACTGCTCTAAAAATATAATAAAACACTCTTCGATCTAATTAAACCACTTCTTGTCTGCTCAAAAATACAAATTTTATGAAAAAATGTCTTGATGTCTTTATACTTTAATGACCATTTAAAAAAAACAAAATCTCAGATGGGGTAACATTTTTACACAAAATGGCCAATTTTCCATATAAAATGTGAGTGTGGGATGAAATGGAGATTACGTTTTATTACACTATTGGGTATGTCAAAGATTAGTAACAACTTTGATTTTTAGAATTTTTTTAGTTTTTGTGTAAAGTCGGGTTATACATTTTTCTCCCTAATTTACTGTTAGTGGCCATAGATGTCACTTTTTTTTGACTGCTCTAAATATATAGTAGTCTGTGGTCGGAGCGCCGTGGCCGGGCTGTTTTTAGAGCCACCATCTCACCACCTTGATGATGCTGATGCCTCTTCAAAATTAGGATCATCCACAGAGTCGTCGGTGTCACTTGGAGAATCATCAGAATAATCCTCTTCACTTGGAGGTGGTGGGGATGGACAGAGTCGAGAGGGGCCAGGTTGACTCTCCGTAATCATGGCCAAGGCTTCAGCTGTACTGAATTTTCTCTTCATCTTGTTTGTTGCTTGTCTCAGGCACAAATGACAGGCAGAGCAGCAGCAGGTGTAAATGCTGTGGCCTTGTTTTGACTGGCTTTTTAAATGAGCTCCAGGTGCACAATGATACATTTTGTTATTGTTTACTCCCTGCATACTCTTTCATGTTCTGAGAGCAGAGATTCTTGTTTAGATTTTCTTGAAGATAGGTCAGAAGGTCAGGTCA
>OMNZ01092926.1:0-12520 GCA_900303255.1 Lesueurigobius sanzi
ATTTGCAGCTACTAGCAAACATTATCCATAGACTAACATTGGCAAGAAATGTAATAAAAAGTCACTGCTGGTGAATACGTCTAACTCACTGTAGAGTCAGAATGATTTAATATGAACGATAACTCCAGTATTTTACCTTTTAAAACCTCCAATAGTTTACTATGGAAAAAACGTTCTGCAAATCCCATAATGCTTTGCGATATGACATCATATTTCCGAACTCTCTTGCGATGTCTTCAGGGACAGACATTTTTGGTTAATGAGATGCAACTCGTGCACAGCTCTTAAAGGTTAGAGGCCAGTGTTCGACTTAATAGGCTACAGATACCGTAGAAAGTCTTTGGAAAAAAACATTTACTCATGATTTAACCCATAATTTCACATCCCCAGTCTCACTTTGACCTCATCTCCGACTTTCAACCTCGATATAACCTCCACGCTGCTCCTTGTTCTTTCCGAGCCTACTTCTCCTAATTAAAACCTCGCCCATTCCCCTCCCGATATGAACCTAGTTGGTGATGAAGTTACACGGTAGAACGTAATTGTCAGGCCTGATCTCGCTCCACTCCCATGTCTTTGTGTTATCAGCGTCGGCTCGGCTCCAGCTGTGGCTTTAATGAATGCGTTTGAGGGAGGTGACATTTTCTTCACGCTGTGCAGATGAGAGCAGCAGCCGCCGAGATGAAGAGCTCATCCTCTCGCTCTCCACACTGCAACTCCAACACTCCAATGTTTTCTGTGATCCGTGTTGTTTGTTTGTACATTTATTCCATTGTTTTTGTGGCATGCGAAGCGGGAGTCGCTTGTTTAATGTTTCCCTTTTAGTCTTTCAAAAGCATTCCTCCTTAAAAATAAAGCTCTTAACCATTACCATCCATAATTACCCTTCAGTTATTTGTGTTTTGCCCAGACGAGGTAATTTACACTTTGATATGTTGTTGCCTAGAGGCCAAACTTATACGCACATCAGCTTCTTACGGTTATTTTATGGCTGTTTATAGTTGTTGTTGTGGGTTTATTGCTTATTGTTTATTGGTTTTATGATTGTAGTTATATAATCTTTATTCTGTGAATCACTTTGCAGCATTGTCTTTGAAACACCGCAAAATGTATTCAAGAAATACATGCATTTTCAGTTGGTTTGAGTAAGCAAGTTCAAGAAATCTGCCAGCGGAGCAAGTTTTTTCGCTTACTGTAAGAAAATATCATTGAATGTGAAAGTAGCTAATAAAAATTGACTAGGCAAGTAAAAATCTTGAAAACAGGCTTAAAAACTTCTGTTGGGGTGTCTATGCATTGGTATTTTATGGTTTATAAATTTAGATAAGGCCTTCTTGAGGATTACACAATGTTCTTTAATACTAGCCTCAAGGCGGATGAGGATTTGGCCTGGAGCTCCCCCTGCTGCCAAGAGTGGGAATCGTTTGGTAATGAACTTTCTTTCTGGTTTAACAATGTGGCTAGTAGCGCCACCTTGTTGCTGTGTCCAGAACTGATCCCGTATTGGATTATGGCTTTACAAATGTTGAGTATCTCCTTTAAGGTGTACTATATAAAGGTGTCCAGTTTCATACTCGTGACTGCCACCTCTGGCCGTCCGCGTAACTGCAGTCTCCATGTTAAGCTGGTGAATGACTGCTGACTCGGCCCGAACACGCAACTTTAGAGTGACGGTGCAGGCTTATAGCGGCAATTGAGTGGGATAGGTGTGGGCTCACAGTACAGCGCGGAGCATGTAGGGGGTGGAACATATATATATATATTTTTATTTTAACTTCCGTAGAGTCCCTTTAAAGGGGCATTATGCAACGTTTTGTGTGAAAAATTAATTTGTGATATTTGTGCATATTTGACTTTTTAGTGACCCAGTGGCTGTGGGTGCAGCGTGGAGCCTATACTTTCCATCACAATGGCCTCTATGATGCTGCAGGATCAAATGTTTTTAGGGTTTCTGGTCCGTTTACCCCTAAAAACAATTGATCTTGGAGCGTCATTGAAGCTGCTGTGATGGGAAGTAAAGGTGCCATGCTGCACCCATACAGCCACTGGGTCACTAAAAGGTGAAATATGCACAAATATCAGGATTTTATTTTTCACTTAAAAAGTTGCATAGTGCCCCTTTAACTTATCGAGATATTTCTTTGCTGTGAAAAGTGCCAACAGAATGATCAAAATATACTTACTATTATTGTCTGATGGTAATTTTGATGTTGGAAGGACATCATCAACCATCTTTTTATTATTATATATTATTTTTTTCTTTTGTCCATTTGGAGGATAGATATGATATTCTTCAATGCCGTTCAGCACTAACTAAGCACCTTATATATGCTTTTTTTTTTTTTTTTTTTTTTACTATTATACTGTATCTAGTTGTTCTTTTTATGGATCTTATGGATGGTTGTTGTTAAATGTGGCTAGATTTTGGATTTTTCAGCATTTTGGATGAACTGTGGCTTGATCCGACTTGTTTTTGTGACCCCAGTTTTGCATTACATAAATGACATGACAAAACCAAGCGGTTGCAATCATAATCAGAACTCATTAAAATCATTGTTAATTTCACCAAAAAAGTCGTAACGCTTTCATGCGCAGCACGCCCCAGCCCTAATGCCCTTCTCAGGCTTATTTATAAAAGTGATGTCCTCATTAGTGCCAAGACAACAGCGTTCACGCTAAATCCCTAATTCCGGGCTTGTTCTACATTAGCGGTGCACAAACAGAGGAATTAGCCGCATCTCGTCCAAATACAACAGACAAACGGCTCATTATCTGCGTGATTCGCTGCGAGGTGCCTTTTATTTCCCCATCTCTGACTAAAGCCTCCATCAATAAATCTGATAGTGATCTCCGTCTGAAAATCCGCTCTGAGGAGGATCTCCTGCTGTCGGAACAATTTAATCAAACTTTTTTTTGTTCATTATGTAAAGTTGTCCATTTGCAAAGCGGTTAAGTGGAAGACTGCAAAGTTTGTTGTCTGCACGAGCTCCTAAAGTGGAGATAAAGACATCATTTGGAGAGAAGAGGCTTTAAAGTGTTGTCCATGTTCGGATGTGCTACAAAAACGCCTTAGTGGGGGTTACTGTAGCGTTTCGCCAACCTACAGCGCCAAATGTTTGTTTTGTTCATGTTCAAGAAGTGTATTTTGTAAAATGGATTGACTGTGTGTTTTTTTGGATTTGTTAAAGAACGAGATGAGATATTGATAGTTTAAAAATAATCCACAGCAACGGTGGGATATAGTTTAGATTTGAGACGCTGTTCATGACGGTGGACCATTATCTGTATGTCGACAGTAGCTCACGAGCAAAACAGCGGAAAAAACATTTCTCCAATGAATTCTCGGAAGCAAAACATAAGCATATTCAGTGCTTCCATCAACACTTTGTGGGGACATAGACATACAGTATAAAATCTACATTAGGCTAAAATTTTGGCTGAAATTTAGGCCTTCTAGATTATACATAAGGAATAAGAAATGTCACAGAACATAAAGAAGTATTCCAACAGTATTGTATCCAATTTGTCAGTGGGTAAACTGTAACAGATATATTTTTGGTATTTCGATGTGGCTTTATTGCGTTCGATTAGATTGATGTTAATCTACAAAAAATTGTTATTACAATATCTTATTTTGAAATACTGATTAAGACCGGACGTGCAGTTACAATTCAGGAGCGAATAAGAAGAAGTGTTTGTGTTTTTGAAAGGGGTGTTCCCGCTTACAAACCGAAGCATCCCTTTTAGCTGCCGGTCGGATGATATTGCAGTGTTTAGTGACTTACTGGTAAACTTTAATGTTTCTTCTATACAAATAGGTAAGCCATGTGTTATTCATTTACTGTACCTTAACATATTTCGATCCTGCCTTCTGTAGGCGTGTTCTATCAAGGATGACCAGTATTCAGTAGTTTAAAGTCAATCAAAGTTTATTTCCCTAACAGTTCCAATATAATACAGAGCTCTGGTTGTCCCTAACAGCCTACAGTGAGCAGGGCTTACATCAGGCGCCTTCTGACTGCCCGCCTCTCCCTAACCCAGAGATTACAACACATCAGGTCATGAATATGCAAATGATGAGCTTCTTGGATCCTCCTTCTATACGTGGACACATCAGATGTTGCATGGACTCGTCATGAAATGCTGTTTCTCCTTCCTTGTTCGGAGATGTCTCCATCGTGTCTGTTCAGAGATGTTTCCATCGTGCTATCATCTCACAAAAAAGCTTCTGCAATCACACACATACATGGACATATACATAGACTCTCTCCCCCCGCCTGTCTAATGCAGTGCCCTGCAAGGAACACCCATTATAGCAGATACCGTCTTCACACACCAAGACAATACTCAAATCAATATGTGATTACATCCAGACAATATTAAAACCACTCTATAACTTCGGAGTGTCCTAGATAAATTTGCAGTGCAGCTAAAAAGCATGATTACTTGATATATACGTCTGATCTTCTTCAGAAGTGTCACGTGATGTTAGGTCTTGTATCAGCTGTCGTTCTTAGGCGTGAACGGCTTGACGCGACCTGACTGGTCTATCAGTAAAGTAACTGGACAAGATGAACACCATTCAGAAACTTACTGGAAAAGTCTGACGCACGGCTCAGCAAAACATTAGAAAACAAACATTGTACATCAAGAGGTCGGCCTATTTTTTACTTTGACTACTAGACAAAAATCTTGAAATTGACTACTTCAAAAAAGAAAAGAAAAAAGAAAACACTGACAAAAGCAGATTGCCGCCCAGCCCTAGTCCAAGTAGTGTCAATTTATCCATGTAATGTAAAGCTTTGTGGCTCCCAGCTGAATCACAGCACATCCATTTTTAAAAAGCCATCCCACATTTCAGCCTCATTAATTAGCTCCACTCTCCAAAGGGCTCTAGCGCAGCACCAGACACAAAGTCAGGAGGAAGTAGCGTTAAGAAAAAAAAAAGAAAAAAAATCACATTTTTTCTCTGCTCTCGTCAGTCCCTATGGAGCCGTTTTGTTTCCCTCCATTGAATCCATTGCCAGAGAAAACATCTCCGTCTCTGGTTTGCTCCCATCAGCCCCATCGTAACGAGGCTCGGGAGAACACTGTGAGGAAGTGTGCAGATTTAGAGCCCAGTCATTGCGGTGCTTAAGGTGTGTGGGACGATTTACACTATAGCACCAAGTTTGTGGATAGCATCGTGTTGGTTAAACTCTTGACTTCATTATTTGGAAAAGCCTCAGAGGCTCAGCGATGTATTACAATGCTAAGGTCAGAGACTGTGGGTGGATAGGGGGAGGATTATAACTTGGAGATAGCATTGTGAAACTTTTGCTGTATATTACTAACATAAAATGATTGCTAGTTATGTTTTCATGTAAATTTTATGTACAAAAATTGTATATATTTTTGATGACCAATCAGAGCCTGGTTTAAACTTGACATATTACTCACAAAGATTTGCTTAGAGGGGATTTGGGATATTTTGCTTTTGAATTATTTTTTGAATAAGATAGTTCTTAGTGGAAAAACCTTTAAAAAATTCAATTGTGGTTTGATTTTGGAGGTTCAAGTTCAGTAAATCTGGCTAGGAGTTAGAGTTGGGGAAAGTCCACTGTTGCCATGGAAATCCGCCATGTTTGCAGCTACTAGCAAACATCCATAGACGAACATTGGCAAGAAAAAGTGGAAAAAAGAGCTGAGGAGCTGCTGGTAAATACATCTAACTCACTGTAGTGTCAGAATGCATTTATATGAACGATAACGCCAGTATTTTACCTTTTTAAAACCTCCATTAGTTAGGCAAAGATTCTTCAGTCTTCATCTGTACTCTGTGGTTGAAGTGTAGGACGTTTCGATCTTAGTCCAAAGATCGTCATCAGCTTAATAAAGACTTGAACATGCTGTGGGTCTCTTAAGAGTAAACCAGAAGGATGAGTTAACCTCTAAGTCCCTCCTCTCTTGGTGCTAAAAAACATCTTTGCCTATTCATACTTAATATGGCTCGTTACCGCTCTATTGTCTCACCCTGGGCTAAGTTCTAAAGTTGTTGAAACTTCTCTGTGGTTTATTATGGAAAAAACCTGCTGCTAATCCCATTATTTTTTTTATTTTTATTTTTTTATTTAACCTTTATTTAACCAGGAAAGTCCCATTGAGATTAAGAACCTCTTTTTCAAGGAATATGCCATCACAATCCCTGAATCCTGAAAAAAAATATATTGGTAAGTCCAATCCTGGAAAGTTTGTGTGAGCTACTGAAGTTGAAATGTTATTGCATGAGTGTAATACCTAATTTGGAGTCTTTTTGGTCACAATGTAGTGATTACCTGACAAAAGTTTGACACTCTACTCAACAAAGTGTTATAAAAAATGAGACAGTTTCAGAGACAGATGAGTGGGAGTGCTGCACTGGATCAATAAGAATACAGTAGGTAAACAATGTGGGGGGAAAAACGTGTCCAAATAATCGCTTATCAATGATAAATTGGTGTACAAACTTAAGATTCCCTTCAAAAAATGTGAAATGATAGAGTAATCAAAGTCCTTTATTATCGGTGGGTAAAGGGTGACTTTGGTCTATTTTCTTGTTACTTTGGCATTGAAACTAAGATGTTAAAGGACAAAACTAGCCAAAAAAAATCTCAAAACGGGCCACTGCATGAAAAGTCGTTGTATTCGCCTGCCGTGTCTTGCCTCAAACTACGCCAGTGTCCTCTCACACGTCTTAAAACTACACAGAATACATTTGTTTGCATAGCTCTGTGATCATGGAATCAAGAAGACAACAAAACAAAAGGAGCGCTTTGACAAATGTGTATACAAGTTTTTAAAAATACATACTATTTGTAATTCATTTTGCCGCTCATTTGTCTGTCAAAAGTCAGACGTTCATCTCCCCTGCCTCCCGTTCACTCTTAAGGTTGTTTTACAAGTTACACAGTCCTTTAATTCACAGCATCCAACTTTGCACTTACGAGACCGGCATTATTTTCACTGCCTAGATCGGCTTTTATATTCCTCCACTGCGGAGTGTGTATATTTCTCTGGACACAGCTTATGAGACAACTCTGGCCTTATCTGCCCTCTTAATAGGCCCTCTGAAATCAGATGCAGGTTTTATAGCAGCACAAATAATACTTTTGAAAAACAGAGATGGCAAAATAAGGCTATAAATGTGTGTTATACAGCTGGGAGTGCCTTCACTTCGCCGCCAACAAAACAGATCTTTGGCAGTTTGTGTACGGCCTCTGAATAAGTCAGAGCAACTACGGCAGGGATTAAACTTCCAAAATACAGCTTGGTCATGATAGATCTCACTACAGGAGCTAATTATGACGCGTCTTTATTGCTATTTCGAAGGCAAATTAATAGGCCAATTTGTGCATCGCAAAGAAGAATATATTAAATAATCGTTTGTGTGGACATTTGTCATGTTTATATCAGTTTTTATTGCTTCTGACTGACACCGCTGTTCCTGTAGAGTTGCAACAATATGCTCTCTGTCCATCGTGAGATAAACGAAGGTCTAACTGGTTTTCCTTAAAGCAATATCAAAATTGGGGTGAAATCACTGGATTCTTTTGTTTCTGAGGTTTTGGCAGATGCTGAACCGTGGCAGACTTTGGGGAAAAGATGAATGGTTCGAATGTGGGACGGTTGTAAAAAGGTTTGAGATTTTGATTCACAGGAACTCTTAATTTCCAATATTTTGTGTCCAATAGCCTTTTTAAAGCCTTGTGTGACTCAGCTGGTTTGAGTTTGGAGGTGATGGTCCTTGGTGTGCTCTTCTTTGTTAATAGCCATCAATTATACCTTGTTCAAGTGTGGCCCGGGGGTCAAATGTGGCCCGCAGTCTAACTCTGGTTGGCCCTCAGGCTTCTTGCCGAGTTGGTGCACATTAGAGATGGTTTAATAATTCTAGACTATTATCTGTTTCATTTGAGTGTGAGACAGAGCTGTGGTTCCACGGTTAAAATCTCTGGTAAATGCACCCAATGAAATGTTTCTCTGCAATGACCTCTGTCTCTGGTCCTCAAGGCCATATTTCAGAGGTCACAGATTAGCGAACGCCGACCCGTCCGGACCTGAACCTTGTAACCGACCGAGAAAATCCTTTCCTCATTGGAGACACTGCATGCTCCGCTTTCTCAGTCTTTCTCTCTCTTTCTCTTTCTCTCTCTTTCTCTCTTTCCACCCTTGCTGTGCCTATTTATTTATTCAATTGTTGGAAAGCCCCTTAAGATGCAGAGATCTTGTTTATAAGGGGGTCCTTAACTATTGCCCAGATTAACACAAAGGAAATCTACCTGCCACTTTTCGTTTTGCTCAAAATGGTCCAGAAATGTAGTAGTTGTAGTTGTTTATTCGGTCATCACATATTTTAACAACCAAAATAAACCTTTTCATTATTCCGTTCACAGTTCGACCAAAAGGGTTTAGGCTGAGGTTAATACTTATTGTGCCTAACCCCGTTTAAAAACATTTAAGGTGGCCACACTCTACAGGATTTAAAATCTTTGCAGACCACACACACTTAAGGACAGACATGAGGACACACATACACACACATGAGGAGTCCCACCACAGATCATGCCATGAGAGACAGATTATCAGACTCAGAAAGACTGAAAATCTGTCTGTGTGGCCAGCTTTAATATAAACTAAAGATTTAAACCGTGCAGACCCTGATTATCTAATTAAATATACAGACACATGGCACACGATGTAGCATATAGCGCTGTTTCCAGATGCTTCTTAAAAAAACAGATCTAAACCAGCCTCAAACCCAGGCTGAACCAGGTCTACACCAGGACTCTGTGCTTCTCCTATTCACTCTCCACGGCACAGTAATGATACTGTATTTTTTGTTTTGAATGTATAGTTTCAGATTTTGTTTCTAAATAATATATATATATATATATTTTAATATTGTCTCAAATGTGCACATTTTTAAACTAGATTCACCTCTACTTGTTGTCAATGGCCAAAATAGTCAGAGGTTAAAAGTATTCTATCCATTAACTTCACCTAAAACTTCAGCCAAACAGAACATTTAACAAATCATTAGCCTTTTCAATTTCCCACACTGCGTTGTTTACCGCATTCTTCCTCTTATTTGCCCAGTTGTTAGTGGGATCATGACGGCCCGCTGTGTGTAAACAGGAGGATATATGAGCGTTTGATGCATGATTCATCCACAGTCGGAGAAATGTGCCACTTTCAGCAAAAATCCTCTGCAACTATATTACTGCTTTCTTTTCATGTATATATTTACCTGTATTAAGGCTGCACATTACATTTATCAACAATCATAAGCTATTAGTTTTTATTTAACATTATCTTGTAGACAATATATTCCCATGCACCTCTATGCCATACCAATATCGCACCACCTAATACTACACTAACAAATACCTGGTGATGGTCCCTAGGTTGATAGTCCCTACACAGTACCTTGGTTTGTCGCTTTGTTCCTTTAAAGCTATTGGACCGTTTCTCTCCAAGCCAATAGATAAAAGGAACATGAAGTTACCTTGCCAAGCTGCTATAAAGAGTTAAAAACCGTCTGCACAAGCCTCAATCAGAGTGAACCTCCCTCATACAGCACCTGATTACACCGTGTTTATGTTTCATTAGACTCTTTATTCGTGAAATGTAAAGTGTGCAGTCAATAACAGCTATTTAACAGCCCAGTCATCTCCAGTCGCTCCGTTTGGCACCTGCTGCACTCTGCCTGGTTCATGGGATGCTCAAATGTGAGTGTCTGTCCAAAAAAAACACCTGGACATGCGCCAAATGGTCTAATTGGACTAATTCACCAATCAGAAAACAAGGCTTTCCAGTGTGATTATTGTCTTGGTGAGCTTTTAATCATTTCGATGCAGATCCCGCTGTAGGACAAACCTGGAGATGTTTTGTTTCGTTTGAGCCTGAGGTGGGACTGTGATAGTTAGTTTTCCAAGCCATTTTATTTCTGATGTAAATTCAGAAACAGTTCAAAAGTCTCTGCTGCAACACCCATTTCAAATCATTATAGTATAAATTCCTTTACCGTATTCTCCGGACTATAAGTCGCACTGGATTATAAGTCGCACCAGCCAAAAAATGCATAATGAAGAAGAAAAGACATATTTCAGTATATGGGTTGCATATATTCCTTTTTTACCCCGAGAGCTACTTTTGCATAACAAAAATGATTATACTTCAAAGAAACATACAGTATGTAACTAGGCCTATATAGGACTGCCAAGATGAGAATTAACACTATAGACAATAGATGTTTTGCTCAGAATAAATACTGTAAATGCATCTTAATTTGACTCAGAAAGCATATGTAGAAATGTTGAAATCCTTTGGTGAGCTACTTGGAAAGGGCTGGGGAGATTCTGGTAGCTCCTGAGCTGCTGGTTGGAGATCCCTGTCATAAATACTAATATACTATAAATACCTGATATGAACGATCACGGGAGATTGCTGTTTTCATTGAGAGTTTCTTGTCGATTGTGTCTGACTTTAATTCATTATCAAATTGTTATAAATGGACTGTATTCGACAACCCACTCATTTCTTTTTTTCTCTCTCTCTTTTCCCCTGCTTTCCTCCTCGTCCTCCTGTTCATCGTTCCAGGTAAGAAACTGCTGTTTTTTTATCCTTCTTCTCCCATTGCTGTATTTGCTACTTTGTGACAAAGGCGCTGATTTCCATGCAAGAATATTCCCTTTTGGTCCATCATTGTGGCGTTGCTGTGTCTATGTGTCTGATGATAGCTATCCTCACATGCTCTCTGTCTCTGCTGGAAGAAGTTTTCTTATCCTTTAAGCAGCACTGCGTAGCATTTTGAATGATACCAGCAATGGAAAACCTGCTCCTAATCACCAGCTTTTTTTTTTATCAACGAATGGATCTGGATGAGAACCTACAACATAGTAACTATTGTGGAAACATAGTACAGCATGCCGAGGGTCTCCAACCTGCTATTTTACCCTGCAAGCTACTTTTATGTAACAAACTTAAGTGGAATTCACATGTAACCAACTTCTTATTTCAACAATATTTAGCTAAATTACTTGAGTTTCCTCGTTATTCTTTTCTATATGTACCTAAATGTTTGGAGAGTGTTGACTTATCTTCTTGACGTAAATCTGTAAGTGTGATGATTTGAAGGTTTTGTTGAGTGATAAACAGTAAACATTACATACAGTACATTGAGTGATGTATAAGGTCCATATTTATTTAACTAAGTGTGTGTGTGTCGGTTGGATGAGAGAAAATTAAGATGAAGGAGACTAAAATAATAATAGGGTTACGTACATTATGTTTTATGTTGTTGTTCTGCTTTTTATTCCCTTTGTAATAACATTTCGATCTCTATGGAACTTCAGCTCTCAAATTAAACTGTAGCAAATGATTTCTGAACTGGGTGGCCTAGAAGCCAACTTTCGAAAACCTTTTCTAAGATTTAGAGCCTTTGGTGCCTGGGAGCTTGCCTAAACATGGACCCATTACAAATAATGAATAATGCTAATATTGGCAGCAATGTATGATTATTGCTATTATTATTCCTCCTCAGAAGTGTCCATTAGACCTTCTGCTATCACCATGGACTAAATCTATAGCTAATAGTCACGGCCTCAAGGAGATGGACTTGACATCTGCGCACATGTGCCTTTTGCTCAATGATAAATGTTGCAGCTGTTAGCATAAATGTCCATATGCTTTATTCATCATTGCCAAGCAAATCAGTGCGGGTAACTCAGTGCCCGCGTGGCAGGGCCAATGAGAGGGCTTTGCGATGATCACGTGATGCGGCGCGAGCAAAGACGAGATCTAGAACGGCCGTGTTGCTGTAAGTAATGGTGAATATATAATTAAGTGAATAGGTGCTTTATATAATGTATGGGGGTTCATAATGGGTCTATATGTTGGATTTGTGTGTAAAATATTAATACAACTACTAAAGTAACTGGATGTTGATGTCACACAGAAGACTGCAGGGTCATTGGAACATTGTAGGCTGCACAAGTTGTTTATTTTTTGTGGCTTCTGTGTGTTTCCTTGGAAATAGGCAGGTACTACTGTATGTGGGCACTGGTATTGAAAGTTATGCAGTATTCACCTCATTCAGGAACTCGCAGTGGGCGCCGCCATCTTGTGTCTAAACTTATTTCCTTTGAGTCTTTTCTTTTGTGTATTCTGCTTCTTCTTCTTCTTAGTTTAACACACCTCTATATGGGCACCATTAGTTTAACACACCTCTATATGGGCACCATTAGTTTAACACACCTCTATATGGGCACTATTAGTTTAACACACCTCTATATGGGCACCACTAGTTTAACACACCTCTATATGGGCACCACTAGTTTAACACACCTCTATATGGGCACCATTAGTTTAACACACCTCTATATGGGCACCACTAGTTTAACACACCTCTATATGGGCACCATTAGTTTAACACACCTCTATATGGGCACCATTAGTTTAACACACCTCTATATGGGCACCATTAGTTTATCACACCTCTATATGG
>OMNZ01092935.1:0-15503 GCA_900303255.1 Lesueurigobius sanzi
TTTAAGTTTGTATTTAAATGTGTTTGTGATGTGTTTTTTGTTCATCATGTTCAGCGCTTTGAGACTCACTGTGTGTGTGTAAAAGGCGCTCTACAAATAAATGATTGATTGATTATTATACCCTCGTTGATCGTGCGTTCTAACATGGCCATGTGTAGTTGACTGCCATGTTAGAACGCACCATCAACGACGGAATAATTCATTGTTTTGTGGTCCAGAAAAATGGTGGCAAAATTCCCATAATGCATTGCAGTTCCAAAGCTCTATATATACACACAGTATATACACAGCCTAATTGTATAAAAATGTTATCAGAATGAAAGTCTCAAGAAGAAAGTAAATGATGGCTAAAGAAAGTGTTTTAAGTACCTTCCACATCATGAGTCCTCCCATGATGAAGGGGTTAAAAACAGTGAGGAAACAATAAACAGACGCTGGGTCAAAGCTAGACAAAAGGGAAAAGTTTATGAATTGTCAATGTTAGGGTCAAAAGAACAGTATTTGATTTTGTAATATATAAAAATTAAAAAAAAAAAAACACAATGCAAAACACATTTTTGCCACATTGACTAACTGCCAGTATGTCTCGCTCCACAAACTAAACTTCCTTTCATTAACAAACATTTCAAATACACACAGACAACTCACCTATTTATAGAGGCTATATTTCCTGTGCCAAAAAAGGCTGTGATGATGAAAAACACCTACAATTGTGGTCAAGGTCAAGCATCATTCATTAAATACAATACAAGCTTTTGGTATATTGTACTATTATTCATATAAGGATACAAAAAAATAAGATCTTCGAATGTCATCTAATTTCAGCTGCCGTATTTTGGTGATGTCAACGTTGGCAGCGAAATCAATTGTTGAGAGCTATTAAAAAACAAAAAAAACAAACATGAACTGCTGGACAAACAAAGTTGTTATGTAAAATTGTACTTTATGTTGAGATGCTACCTCCTGTCTACCAGAGACACCTTCGCCGCGCAGGGCTTCTTGTTCAATGTTGATCCACACAAACATTAACCATGATAGGGCTGGTGGAAACAAGGCTTCAGACCTAAATCAATCAAAAGTGTATATATAGCATATGATAGGGCACAATATTTCCAAATTATCATTATACAAGGGTGAAGACATTTATAAAATATCACAATTTTTCCTCATATCATGTAGCCCTTGTACATGAAAAAAGAAAAATGATCTGATGTTAAGAGGATACATTACCCAGTGCTAAGTAGCAGGTATGTGGCTGTGAGAGACAAGAGTACACTGAGGAGGCGATGGAAAAGACGTGTAGAGCTTACAAGTGGAACCAGAATGGAGGAGACTAAAAATAGAAATAGCATGTTCAAAGATGCGCCACACACCATTGTTATACAATATGTAATATAACATAACATAAGACAATGTTATCGACATCGTAATGTATCCAACCTGTGATCACCTTCAGTCATCCCCTGACTATAAGAGACAGAGCTGACACAAACCAGACTTGTTCCTGTGCTTTCAAATAAATGGTCCTTTTGTAAATTGTATGCCGTGTATATTATACACCTCTGCAACCTTTGTCGACAAACTATGAACTGGATTTATTTTAGTCTTTGATGGCACATTTTCTGATTATTTCCTGTGTGATTTTAAGAGCTGTTGTAACAAGTGAAGAGTTTATTTGCAAAAACAGATAAGTGCCATTGACAAAAATCAACATATGCTTGTAGTTTTCTCTTTTTGTAGATGAGATTTTAATGACCAGATCTATTTTAGTGCATCAGAAATATGAAGTCACTTGTTATTGATCAAATTAATTCACCTTTAACTTTACTGGTGCTACCTGTAGAGTACAGCAATACAAATTTAAAACAACTTAGCAAAAAATTCAAAACGGAGATATCTGCTTTTGCAAACGAACTGTTCAAGTACATTTCTCCATTGTGAAATCAATAAAGTCTTATCTTATCGAATAAGGATTTCCTACACAACAATGAATTTGCATTAGGCCTATTATCAAAGTGTTTTTCTACTTCTGTTTCAAAGGCATTTTTGTTCCTCCCTCCTGACGGGAGGAAATATATTTAACCCAAAAATTTTAAATTAGCTCAAACTGATCAGCAAACGCACCTAATGTAGTCCAGCTGACGATCTGACTGAGCAGTGGAAGGCCCTGTTTCTGCTGCAGACTGGAGTGTGTAAAGGAGGGAATGAATGCACACACCGTCACATGGATCATCTGAAAAAAAACAACCCAGTTTTAGACATTTCTACATATTTAATTAAAAAGTGTGAAGTGCAGCTTGTCATCAGCAAATACCTGAAAAAGTAGAATCTTTGTTTCACTATGGTATTGTGGTGTTTTGAGATGTGACAACCACAGGAAACAGGAGGAAGTGAGGAGAGCCAGCAGACCGGCAAATGCACTATTCAAAATATGAGGTGTCAAATAAAAAAAAGACACATTAATTATGTCAAATAATGAAGATTATATACCGGCAGTAGAACAAATTAGTACTTACACAAAATGCAAATTGGGCTCCCGACCCACAACAGGCAACAAGGGGAAAACAGCAAGACACAGGGAACTCAAGAACCAGCTCACTGAACGGACCTGTAGAGGCATTTTTCTTTTCAGATGTGTAAACTTGGTAGCCTCGAAACGGATACAGGAAATATTCATTTATGTTGATGCATTTTAATATTTTGTATAAATTTCATGCCTCAGGTGAATTAAAATATCACCAATAATAATAGAACAATTATTTCCTGGTTATGTGGAAAGTACAAGATGATAATCATTACCTTGGCCTTTTCAAAAATTCCAGAGAGGAAGGGCCAAAGAGAGAGCGCAGCCAGGCCCACAGACAGCATGGCGCGATAGAAGAAGCTCACCACCTGGTGGCAGCAACGCACCATTGAGCCAATCTTATAACACTGTATTTTAATAAGTATCATAAATACTAATGCACTTACCAGTAACTCAATTCCAACAGCTACTAGTACAAAATAGCCTAAGCATTTCCACAAGGGCAATGATGGGGCAGAGTGAACCAAATGAACCAGGATCCCAAACCTGAAGCACAAATTGACAGCAGCAGTAGATGAGGTTTTGAAAAGACAAAAAAGCCTTTGTTCATGTTTTCATGTGGCGCATGAATGGCAACAATTGTAACTGAAAGGCCCTAATTAAGCTCTTTGAAGCTGCACCGCACATACAAAGATAATTATGTCTGAGGTAAATTGCATCCGGTGAAATTGAGAGAGCTTGTGCAATGGGCTGAAGTGTACTGTGGTGATTGATAATTTGAACTATCTGTTCAGCATATGACACAAAGCAACCTAATTAACTTGCTTATTGTTGAATTTACTTTTTACATTTGTGTTACTTTTCTAAGTACTTACTCTTTAAGAACAGAGTGCCACACCGGGACAGGCAGTAGGCAGTAAATATAGTAGGTGAGTGGACTCCTTTGGATAAATAAAAATACAGCGAGCAACATTGCCACGCTAATGCTTAGCCTTGACAAAGGAAATGGTGGTATCTGCAAACACAATTTAACAAAAGAAGTTAAATAGACTCAGGTGTCAGGTGTATGGGCATACGTGCTCTACTGTAGTTACCTGTTTGGTGAGATTGTGATTTCTGTTAAGACTCGCATGCGTTTTGAGGATTGTAAGAACAACATAAGAGGTCCAGCCTACAAAACCCAGCACCACACTGCAGCCCAGGAAAAATCTGTCATACGTGTGGTAGTAAACTAGGCCTTTTAGGGACTGAGAGATGAGAGACTGGCACAGAGATATCTAATGACAAAAGAAATACATGCATTACGAGGGGTCAAGCCACTCTTTGGCAACAAAGTCTCCATCACTCACAGCGTCTTGATATTTCTCCAGCTGAATCATCCTTCTGACCTTGTTGACCAATTCTGCTTGTTTAGACTCTGTTAACTGCCTGACAAAACAACAGGAAAACGGTAATCAAAAGTACAAAGCAAGTATAAAATGCCATGGTAATCCATTTGTGCTTACTGGTATGGGGTAAAAAGCAAGGATAACGTGGTCTCCTTTTTCTGAATCATTTTCACCTGACAAAAAAACTAATAAATTATACATCAATAATTATCAAAGTATTTGTGGTACCACTATGGAGGATGGTGTCATACTGTGTCATGCTGTTGTAAATGTTATTGCACACATAAAAGCATTTGGACACTACAGTTGTCAGATGTATTTACCAATAGTGACCAGGCAGAATTGTTCCATGGCTCTCATCTTTCTTTTTATATTATATTATATTTTTTTTAGCCAGTGTTAGTGACAGTGTGTTGCTAGTACCCCCTAATATGGCCATCCCAAGCTCTGTAACAGCTGTACCTTGTATTGCTCCAGCACTTGGATGGCATTAGTGTACATGCTTTCAGCTTTGAAGTGTTTGCTGTTGTTTAGGTATTGGAGAGGAAGCACTCCCTAAAAAGGCAAAAAAAAAAAACATGTTAATTTCTATTCTATTATTTCTATGTTGCTGGATTTATATATTTTTTTTACTTACAACAGAATTTACTGGAAAATTAACACCAATCAACGATGCCATGAGTGGAGCAATATCAGCCTACAAACACACGATTTAGATTTAGATGTGCCTTTTCCACTTTAATTATCCATTCAACTAAACACATCTTACCTGACTGACATCAACTCTACGAATATGCTCCAGGTCCCAATCTAAGGAAAACAGCAGCAATCAGATCAAAGCAAAGAATATACTGCATCATGGACAAATATTTACTTCCTGAGCATTTCCCACCTTTTAAGAATGCATCATTGAAAGCTTGAGGTTCTGTAACAGTCACAGGTCCGTTAACCCCAGCTCCCCAAACGACTAGAGGGGTCAGAGTCTCAGAAGGATGGCCTGCTCCATGAGATCCTAACAAATAATTTTGGGATAGAAGAAAATATTACGATGCCAAACAGAAAGTATGCAAGGGTCTTGTGTGTGAAAAAGGTGGTTACCCCAGTTAGTCATGCCATGATCAGAGGTGAATACATAGGCAGTTTTTCCATCGTGTCCAAAGAAATCTTCAATCATAGACACTAGCTCAGATACACCAGTGTCCACTAATCCGATGTTGTCCAAATATTCCCTTTAGTAAGCAAGGGCTTGGTTAGCTATCAGAATCTTCACAGACTGTGTGAACAGTGTATTTGAACATAAAAAAACACCCAAACAAAAGTCTACTTACGGTGACATTGGCCTGTGTGCATGTCCATTTGTGTCAAGTCCCAGCAAATGGAGAAAGAAGACATTCTTATCCTCATGTAAAGTGGCTCTCCGACTGGAGTTGTATTTGGCAGACTCAAAAAATGACTGTTAAAAAGAAGATAGAAAACAATAATGTGAATACTGTTCAAGGTCTTAAGACTATGTCTAAGTCAAGCTTAAGTTAAGCTATTTGGAATACGATTTCCATACGTTTACTTGGCTGAATACCCAGCTGTCAAGCCTGGAAGCATCTGTGGATGCAAAGTCCTCCTCCACAGCTGGGTAAGTGTGGGTATAAACATGGTCTCCTGTGGCACCTGATAAGAACAAATGTAATTTTTAAAAGCACAATTAAAGCTTTATCTTACCAAGTTAATATTTTCTACCTTTGGCAAACATGGGCAGGATGTCTGGGCTGCCCCAGCTCCAGGTGTGTCTACTCTCGTTAAAGACAGAGTCAAACTCCACAGGGTTTTCCTTCCAACCTGGATATGCACAACAAACAAACTTAGACAAAAATATAACACATATGCCCACTTCATATGGTCCACTTTTATGCACCAACCTTTGGCTACTGCACTGACATCCTCATAGAAACCAGCAATAAGAGCTACATGACCAGGCCGAGACTCTGTAGGGACTCGAGTATGTGACACACCCCATGTACCGCTATGCTCTATTATACTCCTAAACAGCAACATCATTAGCCGATAGTGGTTATTATGTATACAGGAAAGTAAGGTTTAAATATCAGTAAACAAACCTGAGATATGGCGCTCTGGATGAACCATTTGGGAGTAGTGTAAACAGACTGTCCGCCCTGAGTCCATCAGCCACCATCAGCACCACTCTGGAGGCAGGAGGTGCCAGTGAAGTTGCCAGAGGTGTCATGCCATGGACCAGGGGAGATGTGAAGTAAATGTCAAAGATAGACAAGAAGAAAACCACATGGACTGTCAGACCAACAAGGAAGAAGGTGATCATCCTCATTGTTCAGTCTAGAAAAGAAAGTAAACAAAATAAATAATATTATAATTATTTGGAATAGGCTACTTTCGAATAATACAATGTTTTAAATGACTAAAGGCACAATTATGGTAGTTATTAATTCTAGTTAATGTATATATAATAATTATATATTAAAAAACTTAGTGTGCTGGCTAACAAGGCTACACGGAATTAGTCCAACCTGTTGTAGTTGCTGATCCAATCAACGAGGTCACGAAATGAATGAAAGACAAAATCTTCCAATATTCATTCAAATATCACTGCCCATCGCTCCTTTGCCAGTCTTCACTCATGTATCTGGAAAAACCGACAGGAGGTCGAAACTTCTTATGCATGATAAGATCATGGCGACCGGGTGGTTTTACAAAACCACTTTTAAGAAGATTAAACCAGAAATTCAGGTGCCATGAGCATCCACTTCCTTGTTGTTCCTTGACTTGTGACGTTCCCGTAGCCCAGCTGAATTGTGGGAATTGTAGTTGTAGGGAGTTTTATTCTGGATCTGAGGTATGCCCTTTCCTCTGGTGTTTGTAAATCTTGTAAGGGGAAACTAGTTAATGTGTCAATACAGTTCTCCATAACTGTGATAGCAGATGTTATTTCTGACCATTTGACTGTATAATAATAGATGTAGCTGCTTTCTTATCAGCTGTCAAAAGAGTCCAGCCCATTTTAGCCTATGTCACAGTTGTCCAATCAAACTTAGGGTAGGCGGGCTTTGAGGCAGAAGTTTTATCCTGATTGGCCAATGGCAGCTGCGTATTCCTCCCTCTTACCTACCAGAACCAAGCTAGCCATCCATTCAGGAAGAAATAGGTGTGAATAGCTTAGCCTGTGTTGCTAAATACATCATAGTGCAAAAATGGCGTCCGTTAACCCATTTAATCTCAGTGATTCCGAGGAAGAGGCTGAAAGGCAACCCAGTGAAACAATTGACACAGAGAGGAGTCCGAGCGACGGAGCCCCCGGGCCGTCAGAGGGAAATCCTTTCTCGCCTCCTGCGGAGCCTCCGCCGCTGCTGCTGTCCAGCACCAGGACAAGCCCCAGCGGTGAGGGCATCCCAGTGACCGCGGCCACCTCGGGGATGGCAGGCACCACAGAGACTCGGATATCAGTGGATGTCATTGCAGCCCAGCTCTTACGGGACCAGTACATCCTCACAGCCCTAGAGTTGCATACTGAACTACTGGAGGCGGGCAGGGAGCTCCCGAGGCTCAGAGATTATTTCTCCAATCCAGGCAACTTCGAGCGCCAGAGCGGCACTCCTCCTGCCAAAGACCAGGCTCTCGGACCCGGAGGACCACTGAGTAAGTAGCTGTAATGGGTCTTGTCTATTGTATGCTACCGTCTGTCGTGCAGCACTATGATGCACATTAGCCCTAGCTGTGGCTAGGTGATGCTAGCTCATCATCAGGACAGTCTGCTACTGGAAAATAATCGATGTGGATATATCCGCCTGTAGCACCTGGCCTCTCCTGATCTGATCCAAGGCCCGCAGCCAACAGGCGGGTTTTTGGGTCAGGTGTCACACACTCCTGTGTCCACTTTGTCTTCTTGTATTTAGGCAATCCCTGGCTTTACAATAGGTTTAACCAGCCCCAATTAATAATGCACATCCCCATAGGAAAAGCTACCATGATACTAGAGAGAGATCGGTCAAAGGTTAGGAGGAAAAAGGAGAGGCACTTTCTTAAAAAAAAACAAAAAAAACTACAGATTGTTGCTTGTAGATCGTTGTGTTGTGGTTTGGTAGTCAGGATGAGTATCATAAGCATTGGATGCTCTGAACCAGACTTCTGAATTGTGTACTGTATGATGTAGTGTATGACAGAATACACATTTGAATAGGCATAAAGTGGCTTTGTTTGACCCTCTTCATTAAGATTTGTCACATATAGACATTAAGGAAATATAGAAGTGACCTGTAACAATTTGCACACCCTTATAATCTTTTGGACAGCCATGTTACAAAGAAAGGATGCTTCACTGACCACATTTGCTGATTTAAACTTTCTCTGAAGGATACCTGTTGCTGTTGATCATTTCACAATTGTGAAGTGTAAAAATCAGAATAGAATCGACATAGATTTTATTACTATTGTCAAATTGGGAGGATTCACAAACTAGTGCAATTGTGCAACATGAAACATAACAAGTAGTAGTGATAATTACAGTTTCTTTTTTGTTTCATGATGCATGGACAAAGAGAGAATGATGTATCCCTTAGCCCCTCAAGATTGCCTTTTGCTCATTTTAATTAGATACCACACCAGTGACTTGGTGTCTCAAGAGACATTTGTGGAGTCTTCAGTGTGAGCCCTGGCAACCCGCCTGAGGCTTGCACTAGCATTTAGCAGAAGGCAGCAAGTGACAGTCAATGAATCAATTGTCTACCTAAATTAAACTCCAACCAATAAGAGAAAAAGTGTTCCTATTATTATGTATGCCTTAAAGACCACACAAGAGAATCATACAGATTAGTGTTTATTAGTCCTATCTGGCCTTACACGAGGACAAATTGACCATATCCAAGGACATGCTGGTTTTTCCCTGCCTGTCCTGATAGAGCACTCGTCATGTGATCAACATTCTTGTTCTATGAAGAAGTGATTCGTTTTACATGCAGTAGGAGCTTGCTGCATGCAGAGAAGATTACTATCATGTCATAATCTGTTATAAACACACTGAATTTGTTATGCACAGAAATAATGTACATTTTCAAAAGGAAATGTGTATTGTTCACGTACCGGTATTGTAAACCAAGTATTGTTAAAGTACTGGTATGAAAAAAATGGACGCCCTATAGTCACCATGGGTCTTTTTACATTTAAAACCTGCTAACATACTTTAAACCTCTACAAACTAATGCAACAAGTATTTTTTCCCAAATATTAGAGCTCTACTTTGGAGCATGATATTCCAATCGCCTGTGCCACATTGCCAGCTGGTTGAAGTTATTGTTTATTGCATTGGTTGGTCAGAACCACATGACCCAACAGAACCCCTCCCACCACCACAAAATCATGGGGGTGCCCTTCTATGGCTTGTCAGGTGCCTCTTTGCCCTAGTCATGTGAAGGGCACTGATTGACTTGAATGAAAACTGATACTGTGTGTCATAAGTAACAGGAATCACTATAGCCAAAATATTACTGCATTCTAGCAACAACAAAAAACACACTCCATCTTCTCTCCACTTAAAGACCATTCTTTTAAAGTAATTATTCTTTAGTCAGTCCAGAAGAATGTTTTCAGAGTCCCAGACAGGGTGTAAAAAGTCAATTTACTCTCACAGTCTTTTGTTTGGGTTAATATTGTTCTATACTCTGGTCTATTTTTGTTTTTCTCTTACATTTTGGTTCAACTACAACGCAAACCGTGTTAGTGATGCCCACAGCTAATAAATGGTTAATTGAATGGTCTTCTGCTGTGCATTTTCATTTGCATGTGCTCTGGACTGGAGGACTACCGTTGACAAAAAGGGAAATGTTTCAAATTCCAACAGTACTTTTTTTGATTAGACTATCACATGATTTGTCGACATACAGTAGGTTTAAATAGACTGGGAAGTTAAGTGAAAGTTTTAAGGCTGACTATGGACTTCACCGGCTATGACCTCTCCTACTTATCAGGATATCGCTAAGCAAACAGGCCGATCCACCATTTGTTTTGCACCTGGGGAAAGCTAACACCATTGGCTTAGCTTTCAAGGCAGCTGAGCTCAATGTAATAGGAGCATTAGTAGTGTCAGCTTGAAGAAGAAGGAAAGAATTCCTATTGGGATTATAAGTTGGAGAGCTAATTTCTTTATTAAATGGCATAGTGACACAAAATAAAACACTATACATATGAGCAATCAGCCTTATGTTGTGGTTTGCCCAAAATCTCTCAAATTCTTCTTACACACTAACAGATATCACCAAGACTTTTTTTCTTTTTTACATTTTAAAAGGTGGTTTCTTAACAGTAATATCATGTGTATTATGTCTCTGTGCAGACCGAGCGGGCAGCATCAGCACCTTGGACTCTTTAGACTTTGCCCGCTACTCCGACGACGGTAACAGGGAGTCGGACGAGAGGGTGGCAGGTAAGATGAGCCATACCGCCGAGGCTCAAGAGCTGAGAGTCCCTAATGACTAAATATTAAAATCACGTGGACTCTAATGTGCCGGAAGTTTTCATCATGCCCCAAGAGAGCAAGTCGCGTACGGTGGTATTTTGGGTACTGCAGGACCTGTCTCAGCAGTGTTTGGAGATCGCACCTCCATTGGTGGCATACCATTAGCTCCGTGCTAATTCATTAACAGTGGAGTCTGGCACTTGCACATGTTGTGTGATGACTAATGCAATGTTTACTCCAAGGGAAATGATCTTCTATAACCTGGTGTTTTCATCTTTTTATGAATGGCATGTCATTTACATTTTGTGGTCATCGATTTGTAATGTTAGCGCACTACTTTCAGTAAAATCCACATATTTTAAACAATAGGGCACTTGATATGAACGGAAATGCCTGGCGCTTTCAGTAAGTAAAGTAAAATCATGCAGCAGAGGTAGTGTATTCCAGAATTGAGTTCTGAAATACTATAATTGGCGACGCGCACCCCTCACCACTGCACCCTCACACCACTGACCTGCTCCTTCCTCAAACAGTCCTGCCCCCCAGCTGTCTGACTCTGGGTTTTCTGGCTTTCTCCTGACGTTGATCAAACCCCAGTGAACAAAACTGGACAAGTCACTTCATCCAACTAGCTTCAACTTCTTTGTTTTATTATTTCCTCCTCTTCTTTTTCAGTCTTTATTTCCCATTATGTTGTCCTTGCATTGTGTGTGCGTTTAATCTGTCAAACAATCGGGATGAAAACAGACTATTGTGATGGTCTAAACATGAAAAAAACACTGAACCTGAACAGCAGAAAGGACAGGGCCAGCTCAAATGACAGATGTGTAATGCACAACAATGCAACTCGTTTTCCTGCTCCATTGCTTCTTATCTTTCGGTGTGCTTTCTAAATCAAACATGTCTGAGATTTTGTGTGCTCTTTTTGTTAATCAGTGTTTATTATTCTTTCAGTGTAAAATCAACAGAGAACTCAAATATCACATTGTCTTTGGAAGCTTTTCTATGTAGAAGGCAGGCAATTACTTCAGATGATCCAAATTCTGTCATAGTTTTGGCTCCCCTCGTGTGGCTTGAAACCAAATATTTGCCTGTAGTAGTTTGTGTGAAAAATCCTTTGTCAGACAGCTCCTAGATTGTACAGCCGATTGGAACCTAGATCTGCTCTCTTTTGGCAGCAGTGCCTTTGTTTGCACGAAGGAAAGATTACCTAAAGCTCCTGTTTTTTCCAGTCACATTGGTATTTCTATTGGGAGGCAGAAGAGGGCAGGAAACCCCAACGCTGAGACATCCAGCTTCACCATAAGCCTCTGCTGCATGCGTTCTGTAGACCATGATTTGCATGCGTTCCTCTTCAGTTGTTTGTGTTCCGAATCTTGAATTCTTCGTGTGATTTGGTTTTGTTTGTTTTTCATGGCCATTTTTGTTTTATTTGTTTCTTCCCTGTCCTTGGTTGGATGCATTTCCTGTGTGCGTATGTGTGTGTGATGTCACTTCCTGTCCAGTGCTGGAGTTTGAGCTACGGAAAGCAAAGGAGACCATTCAGGCTCTGCGCGCCAACTTGACTCAGGCAGCAGGTGTGGCGTTCTTTTGACTTTTCTCCATGTGAACCCTCATTTGTATCAGCTTTCTCAGTCTGTTTCTAACTGAATAAATGAACATTGAACACGTTGTCTGTGAAGTAAATCCAGTGTTTCGTATCCTCAGAGAACGATGTGCCCTCTCAGGAGAGGAAAAACTTCAAGTCGAGTCCTGAAATTCAGGTGGGGGATCTTTGGATTCATTTTTGATTCTTATGAAGAGAATGACTCCAGTGAGAATATTTCTGCTTCTTAAAATCTTAACTCGAGTTTCTCTTCTTTTCACTTCAGGAACCTATACGCCCACTGGAGAAAAGAGCGCTAAACTTTCTTGTGAATGAATATTTATTAAAAAATGAGTACAAACTCTCCTCCATCACTTTCTCTGATGAAAATGATGATCAGGTAACGATTCTTGCCCAATCTTTTAACAATATCTTCACTGATTTAACTGTTGACATAGGGCAGCACAATATGATATGAGAAAAAATGCAATATTCCATAACTTCTTGAATATTGCTATAACGATGCTATTGCCGGATTTTACTGAAATATTTTTCATTAACCTCTTAAGCCAGAGACCTTTTTCTCTAAAAATCATTTATTTACATCATAGGTGTACATGGCTTATCTTATTGTCCAAACATTTGGCAGAGCTCAGGGATGACGTTTGACAATAAAATGAGGTTGCCATGGATAGTTCTAATTTTCTAAAAAAAAAAACACATATTTTCCTGCAAAAAGGCCTTTTTCCTCCCTGTGGTGTTGCAAATAACAACAGAAATGGATAATTCCACATCAACTGCTACTAATGTTGAATATTTTTGCTGAATCTGAAAGCGCAGAGCCATTATTGGGCTCTATAGGGCTTAAGAGGTTAAAGTTAAATAAATATCTAAAGTAACTAGCAAAATGAAGACTCTTGACTCCAGATTGGAATAGAAGTTATGCACATTTTATGAAACAGAACCTTCAACATTGTAAATTGGCAAATCAATGAATAACAATTGAAACTCATTTTGTTGCTGTTATATAATAATAAAACTGTAATGCTGGTGCTATGTTATGACATCCAGGCTGGCCCAGCCTAGTAAGCAGACTATGCAGCTGCTTAGGGCCCCGAGACCACCAGGGGGCCCCCAATAGTGCAAACATTTTGTACTACATGTGTTGTACTGTATGTCCCTCAAATGGCAAATGTCTCCTCAAAATAACTCGTACACTGCAAAAAGAAATCTAGAAATAAGTACAATTTTCTATTTGCCCTCGATTTGAGTTACTTATTTGCGTGCGAATACTGATGTGTGTGACAATTCTGGGTGGGGGTGTAATTGAATGATCTGTCTTAATGTGTTTCTAATCTGTAAAGCGCTTTGAGCTGCATTTTGTATGAAAAGCGCTTTATAAATACAGTTTTGATTGATTGATTGATTGATTTACCAGGGTTTCCGCGGGGCATTAAAAAGCATTAAAAGTAATTAAATAAGGCATTAAATGTCATTAAAAAGCATTAAATCGAATTCAAACTGGCATTAAATCAAAAGGAAAATCTTGAAAAATAATGACATTGTTCACTTTTTTTTTTACAGCAGAAGTTTGTCAAAAAAAAAAAAAAAAATTAGGGTCTAGACTGGAGTTTTGGCAGAAATTATACACTTTCTGTAGAATATTTCTCTGTTCTATCTAATTTCTATTGAATATGGAAATTTATATTGAATGCACACCAATTTGTGGCATTAAAAATGTAGTATTTGGGTATTAAAATGGCATTAAAAAGCATTACATTTGACTTGCTGCTACCTGTATAAACCCTGTTTTGAGAAATTTGCCAATGGGGTAAGTTTTTACACTCACATTAAGAAAATACATCAACAACATTCTTCTTTCAATCAAATTAATACAGTTTTTATATCATTTTGACTGTGATTAGATATTTTTCCCGTAAATTTAAGAGTAAACGACTCCCCACAGGGAGAATTCTTGAAATTAGTTTCAAAATCCAGGGCAAATACAACTAATTTTAAGAAAATTTAAGAAAATGTATTGCTTTTTGCAGTGTAGTGTACTTTCTTTTACAAACATAGTCAGGTGAATTGTTTCATTTATTGGAATAAATATTTATCAGGAATGAAATTGAAGTTGCGAGGGCCCCATGAAATAATGTCGCTTTAAGGCTGTGTTGAAAGAATGTGTAAATCTAAGTCGAGAGGATGATCTCATTATGGCGTCAATGATATTTTGGCAATATATTGTGCAACCTCACTTTTGTTATCTATTTTTTCAATCCTTTTAAAATTTTTCTCTAGGACTTTGAGTTGTGGGACGACGTAGGCCTCAATATCCCCAAGCCTCCGGATCTGCTGCAGCTGTATAGAAACTGTGGCGCCCCCTCTCCTCTGTCCCGGGACACTGCAGACGTGGCTGTGGGGGTGGACTTTGGAGATCTTCCTGGAAACTGCGTTGCCCCGGCGACGCCCAAGAAGCCTGACCTTCTACAGCAGGTACAGCACGTAGTAGGATCCTGTAAATGAATACGCCTTACTAGGTTGTAGCACAAAAAAAATCATTATTATGTAAATATTTAATATGAAAAGTTCAATGTTTAAACTTGTAAGCCGCTGGGGTTTTCACATAGATTTATGAAATAGTTATTAGTTTGTAAATGAAATGCAAGTAAATTCTTTAAAGAGCATGTTACATGACAGTATGTAGGCCTAGGATTCATAATGAATATAACAATTAGATTAAAATGACCTGTGATCACTCTTGACAGGGCCGGCCCAGGCATTCAGGGGGCCCCAAGCGGAATTATGTCATGGGGCCCTCGCAACTTGAATTTAATATCAGATAAATACAGTATACATTGCAATAAATCCAACACAAAGTCAATTTCCCCACTCCTCCGTCCCTCCCTTTCTCTCTCCCCTTTCTCCTCCGTCCCTCCCTCCCCCCTCCCTCTCCTTCTCTGTCCCGCTTTCTCTCTCCTCCCTCCTCTTCTCTCTCTCTCCTCCCTCTTTCTCTCCCCTCCCCTCTCTCTCCCTCCCTCTCTGTCTCTCTCCTTCCTTCCTCTGTCTCTCTCCTTCCTGTCTCCCTCTCACCTCCCTCTCTCTCTCTCCCCTCTGTCTCTCTTTCTCCCCCCTCTCTCTCTCCCTCCCCTCTCTCCCCCCCTCCCCCCCCCCTCTCTCTCCCTCCTCTCTCTCTCCCTCTCTCTCCTCCCTCTGTCTCGCTCCTCTCTGTCTCCCTCTCTCTCCTCCCTCTGTCTCGCTCCTCTGTCTCCCTCTCACCTCCCTCTGTCTCGCTCCTCTCTGTCTCCCTCTCTCACCTCCCTCTGTCTCTCTCTCCTTCCCCTCTCTCTCTGTCTCTCTCTCTCTCCTCTCTCTCTCCCTCTCACCTCCCTCTGTCTTGCTCCTCTCTGTCTCCCTCTCTCACCTCCCACTCTCCTCAATCTCCTCTCTCTCCTCTCTCTCATCCTCTCTCCCTCCCACCTCTCACATCTCCCTCTCTCCTCCCTCTTTATGCACTATTTGGGGCCCCCT
>OMNZ01092937.1:0-10871 GCA_900303255.1 Lesueurigobius sanzi
CCAACACCGTTGTCAAATTTGCTGATGACACCACGGTGGTGGGGCTCATATCAGAGGGGGACGATGCCGCGTACAGGGATGAGGTGAAGCGGCTGACAGCGTGGTGTCAGGAGAACAATTTACACCTCAACACTTCAAAGAACAAGGAGGTCATTATCGACTTCAGGAGGAGGAGAAGCGACCTGGTTCCTCTGCACATTGGAGAAGACTACATGGAGAGGGTAACAGACGTCCGTTTCCTTGGAGTCCACATTGAGAAGGACCTGAGCTGGAGCGTTAACACTTCTGAGTTACTGAAAAAGGCCCAACAGAGACTGTATTTCCTGTGGATCCTAAGGAAAAATATCATCTGCCAGAGACTGCTGGTGTCCAGGTGCGCGATCGAGAGCATCCTCACATACTGCATGTTTGTTTGTTTGGTTTATTTGGTTGGGACAGTGCGTGCACATGAAGAATGCATGTGAACACGCCACTCCGGATTGTAGCCTTGGGCTAATTTCCATCCGTTGTCCCACATTCGCACTCACAAACTCACTCTCATTCATCCTGGCCTATTGTACATGTTTTTAGTGGCATGTGTGTGTGGTTTAACAGCTGCACGGGGGCTCAGAGGAAAGTGCTTCAGAAGATCATTAACTCTGCTCAGAAGATCACTGGCTGCCCTCTCCTCTGTCTGACAGAGCTATACAGCTCACGTTGCCTCAAGAAGGCCCAAACCATCATCAGGGACACCTCACATCCAGGACACTCCCTCTTCCAATTACTACCTTCAAGTAGTAGGCACAGGTCCATTAAGACCAGGACAAATAGATTTAAGATTTAACAGTGGCGCAGATGGTAGAGCGGGTCGTCTTATGATCGAGAGGTCGGGGGTTCGAATCCCGGCTCCTGCAGCTGCAGACTGTCGTTGTGTCCTTGGGCAGGACACTTCACCCACAGCCCGTATGTATGTAGTGAGAGAGTGAATGTGTGGTGGTGGTCGGAAGGGCCGATGGCGCAAATTGGCACCTCGCTTCTGTCAGTCTACCCCTGGGCAGCTGTGGCTGCAATAGTAGCTTACCACCACCAAGTATAGAGTGAAAGAATAATGCCATGTAAAGCGTCTTTGAGTGTCCAGAAAAGCGCTATATAAAACCGATGCATTATCATTATTATTATTTATTTGTATAGCTCTTTTCATATGACACAAGTCACACCCAAAAGCTACATTTGTAGCCACAGTTTCCCCTGGGGCAGACTAACAGAAGCGAGGCTGCTCACATCCGACCACCACCAACCACTCATATACTCCCTGACCCCTACAACCCTAGAAAAGTCACCAAGTATATTCTCCGAGCTCAATTATGAACCTTGATAGGCAAACTGAAAGAGCGCGGCGGTCATTTTAGCGGCCATCTTGGAATTCACCATTACCTGCTACTTTTTTCACCCTGAAAATGATTCCAATGGATTCATTGACCCCAAAATCATAGGTGAAGACAGCAAAGGTATCACTCCAGGACTGATCCAGATGCAGTTATATTGGGTATAAGGGTGCAGCGGGCATCTTGGTCGCCATCTTGAATTACACCTTTCTGCCCCACATCTGGACTGTCTACCCAAATTTTTTTCAATCTCCTATGGGTCCCCTACAGGGACCAAGAGTCAAAATTAGGGGCCATAGAATTGCACACAGAACCCCCCTCAGCTCCCGGACTAAAAGGCTTTCTACATTTCTACACAAATTTGATGTATCATTTTTGTTGCATTTTCTTGTATGTCGGCAAATAATAGCAAAGTATGCAACGGATTGTCTCAAGTGACATCAAAACATAAGAAGCACCGGCCTTGATGGTCGCTCAGCATAAGGGGCTTCTGACCCACCAAGCCCCTGACAACATACTGTTGCTCCTATAGTCATTTGTGTGCTCAAACCCCACAACCATGTTAAGGTGCTGGTTCAAGGGGGGGCCTTTAGCATTTTTATTATGTAAAAGTATCTCACAAGGTAAAAGGTTGGAGTCTCCTGTACAAAACCATGGCATAATCAAATTGTGTCAACACAAGACACAAAAAATAATAAATCCTGACCGATACAAGGCTTAAATGGAACTAAATTAGGAAAATCAAGTTGTTAACCATATGTTTTTTTAGGGTGTGCTAGCAAAAAATGTCTACATCTCAATCAGATGCAAATGCCACATTCATTTTCTGAATCATTGTGGCTTCTTGTGAGAAGAATATTACAATTTGACGTTATATTGTGCGGCTCTCATCTGTATCTTTATTGCTTGCTACCTCAAGATCAAAGATAGTTTAAGTAAAGTGGTGAGTGCAACACAGAAAAGGACTCTGCTGCCTGCAGGAGAAAGTCAAAACGCTTTTCTGTTCTTTTTGCGCTTTGCCCTGACTTCAAAGGGAGAGGATTGAATGCACTCAGGAGATGTCTAAATGAGCAGAGCAGGGCAGCAGCCACTGACACCGGGCACCAATTCTCTGAAGGAAAAAAAAAAAGAATCAGAATCAAACACACAGACTGCAACACAATTGCTTGGATGTTTTTACATTGACCATGAAGACCTGATTTGAAGTAGAAATACGAATGGTTTCTAGAGCGAGTTGATAGATACATCTTTGGAAACGCCAACACGCGATCAGGTAGGAATCTACAAAGAGGGAAATACATGCTCTTTCACCAACTGCTCAACAACTACTTTAAAAAAAAGGCTGAATTATGGATGCATTTTCTTGGTGGATCTGGTATCACCAAGTTATTAAGAGTTCAGGGCCAATGTCAAATTTGTTTGCCCAGGACCAATGTTATAGCCGGCCAATCAGGGGTGAAAACTTGAGATGTCATGACAAAAATTAAGTTTAGGAACATGGAACGGTCTGCTGTAATTTGACAGATCTATGAGTTGGTTTGTCTGAAAATAAACATAAACCTAGCCCTAACCCTAATCTTAAAGATTTCCCTGTTCTAAGCTTAATTTTTGTCATGACATCTCAAGTTTTCAGACTGTCCCTCCTGAGCTGACTATCCAGCACAACTGACCCCTGATTGGCTGCTGTAACACTGGTCCTGGGCAAACAACTTTGATATTGGCCCTGGACTCTTAATTACTTGGTGATATCAGATCCTGCAATTTTCTACCAAATAAAGATACAGAGACACGGAGAGGAATAAAGTGGGGCAAAGACCTGAATTTGTACAGGTATCAGGGAACGCCAAGCATAATGCTAACGTTAGCTTCACGCTACAGGCTAATAGCTAGCTTTGTTTGCCTTTCAAAACATTCATTTTCGTTTTAGTTTTGCCTTGAGTTTATGTGTGTGTGATAAATGCTTATAAATACTTAGTCTAATATGATTTCCATAGCAGACTTCCTTCCCCGTCACTAAGCCACACCCCCTAGTATGACTCACCGCCATCTGTAGCTATTGAAGCGGAATCAAAATTATAATTTTAAGGTCGCAATTAGCAAATCCTATAGACTGCAGTCAATAAGGTGACTCAGTCTTCTGCAAACGACACCATATGATGTCTCCCAGGGATCTTACGAAGTGCATGAACTGCAATTTACAGCTTCAATAGCCCAACAGGAAAATACAGACTAATTTCTCTCTTCTGTCCTATTCAGCACACACCTATCCTGACTTCTTAACTTTCCTGAAATCGTTTAGTCCTTGTACCACCGCAGATGTGTAGCATTAGAACTCGGTTACCACCAGTATCAACGATGAGAAGCCTTTTCGAAATGTCTAAATAGTAATTTTGCCCCATCTCAGTTACAACAAAAGCCCCCCCCCCGTCAGTCGCTTCTGGTGCTGTTTGCGCGGCGTGCGAAAAAACCGCTGGGAACCGCGTTAGGCAGATGTCCGCGGAGACTTTTGGATGAGGCACATGTCCAAGTGTAGATGGGTGTGGAGGAGGAGGCGGAGGAGGCGGAGAGCGAGGATCTTGCCAAGCATAACAAAGGCAGACAGGGGGAAACGGTGGCGCGTGACAGACAGATGAGAGGAGGCTTTCACTTCGTCATCCCACTCAGCTCAGTCATCTTTCACTCTCTCTCTCTCAGCCTGAACGGCAATAAGAAATATACTGTTCATTAGTTTATACAATTTTGATTTGAGTAGACTGTGCTGGATCTTTTCTAGTCCATTATACGGATTTCTGTCTGGTTTTAGAGTAGATTTTTTTTGTTTGATTGTCTTATTTTTTAAGGCTGTTTCATCTGACAATAGAAAATTGCACTTGGGTGGGGAAAATGAAGGAACGTCTATAGTCCAAGCTAGTTATTTGTTATTTTTTAAGGTGAGACACTGCTGGTGCCACATATTAGTTGTGAACAGAGCCAGGTTTTAATTTATGGTTTTAATTTGTTGAAAAGATTTGCTCAGAGGATTTTGTATCCTGTTTAGTTCTTTAAAAAGCTAGTTATTTTTGATAGAAATCTATAAAAAAATCATATTTTGTCTTGTTTTTGTCATTTCAAAACACAATTAATCTGACTAGGAATGAAATATTGATTCCTCACAGCAAAGCTTCAAAATAATGTTAAGTACAAGACTGGAAAATCTTTAGGAGCTACTAAAGTGGAGATTTGGTTGCTTCATTGTCAGGAAAAAAAACTAGCCACTTTAGGTAATATTGCCGTTCATTTTCGCAGTATATTACAAGAAAGCACAAACTAAACCCAAGTCTTTCCTTGCGGCCGCCATGTTTTGAGCGACTGATCACCGAAGCGCTACATTGATGTCAGAGAATCGCTTGGAGTCTGATGCTAGGCTGTGGGGCTTATGTTTGTGTGGATATATAGAACAAAGCCTTTTTCTCCCCTCCTCTTATCTCTGCTCTGCTTTTTGCCCGATAGCCATTATCAGCGTGGACCATGTTCCTCCTTCGTGAAGCCGCTAGTCTCGTCTCTGCGCTATCTGTTCCCCTCCGCGCTCACCTCTATAATCTGTCCATATGTGTGAAAATGCCTCCGAAAGTATAAGCAGGCAAAGAGCACCTCGAGCAAGATAGCAGATGATGATGCAATGTGGGATAGTGGTACAGTGGTTTGTTTTTCTGGCTACATAGCAAGAAGGGCCCAGGTTTGATTTCCAGACAGTGTGACGTTTCTCTGTGAAGTTTCCATGTTTTCCTAATGTCCAGGTTTTTTAGCTCGTGTGGCTACGCTAGTTCAAGAAGTCATGAGCGCCAGTACTTCACATCCTATACATTTCCTGTGGAGATTAGCTTAGACCCGTTCAAAAAAATCTGATTTCTTAAGAGAATAATCATATTTTCTAAAGACTTTGTGATGGACAGTGAGTTCCTGGTAGAAAGGGTGACTACACTGCAAAAAGTGATATCTTGATAAGTTCAATTTGATTGAATTGAGGATATTTGATCATATTAATAAGTGAGTAATTCTGACTTGCCAAGTAAAATTATCTGCCAATGGAACAAGATTATTAAACTTACTATAAGAAAAAGCAACTTCTTACACTAAAAATTTGATAATTAATCTAAATTTACTTGAAATTGTGCAAAAATTCTTGTTCCATTGGTAGATAATTTTATTTGGCAAGTCAAAAGTACTCAAAACATGATCAAATATCCTCAATTCAATCAAATTTAACTTATCAAGATATCACTTTTTGCAGTGTAGACGCCCAAGTTTACCTGGACCAGTCGCAGTTTTGAGCTCCCTGTCTCATGTCCCTGTGGATTTCAGCGAAACCATTAATTTGTCCCAGTTTTACACAAGCTTTACAGGAGGAATCTAAGGACACTTCTGCCATCCCCACACGGGCAAAAAATATCCCATAAAAAGTTTGATTACTTGTCCGTCCACCCACGTAATTTACATGCTGCGCTGCCCATGTGGATTAGCCTTGGAAAGACAACCGGAAACTCGGAACACAAAAGCTCTATTTGCAGGAATGATGGAGACTATCAAATCTATTGTGTGTGGGATTTCTTTCTGTTTTGCTTGAAGCTTAATGACTTTTGAGAAAGGTTACGACGCTCAAAGGTCTATCACCTCAATTCTGATTAGTCCATTTAATCGACATTAGGATTTTACAGTTTTACCATTCGATGTGGGAAGAAAAGTCTCAATTTGACTCCCCCATAAATTCCAGTTTTTTAACGAAAATCTAGTCACCCTCATGGTAGATGATCACTCACCGCATGTTAATAACTTCATGTAGAATGGAAATAGTTCAACGGAGATGTATGTGTTTATAAATATCGGAAGTTTTGTCTTGAAGTTAAAGGCTGATATACTGTACAATAAAAATCAAAAAATAATAGCTAAAAATAACTAAATACAATTGAAACTACAGACAAGGCAATCGCTTATATACAGCGTAGTTCACATTCCTGGCACTAGTTTAAATGTATAATTCATCAAATTGTGAGCCTTTAGCTTCAAAGGAAACTTGCCGGTACTTCTGAACACAGCTAGACGTCTCCTCCACTGTCCTGCAGCAAGTGATCATCCAGCTGGAATACACTCTCCACCATGTAATCTTTAGAAAATATTATTATTCAAAGGGGTCTTGATCTGAATCAAATGGAAGACTTTAGTGTTTTTGCGATATATTTTGGCTTCTTGTGATGTGGATATTGCTTCACCTAAACCAGCTTGAGCAGTATTTTGGCCATATATTTTTAATGAGTCGCAAAATGGAAAGCTCAGTCTGTACTTGCTGACAGTGACCAGTTTCCAAGGGAGCTACAGCTGTAATATTTGCTATATAGAGTGACAGGCTGCACACTCGGGATCACAGAGGCAAGTGGATGTCGCAGCAACAGGGCCAGAACACGCTAAACAGCATTAGCTTCAACGCATCGAATAGCTGCGAGCCTGAATGTGTAATCCGCGCTCGCTTTGAATGCTCTGTTCTCTCGGACACTTTTCTGCCGCTTTTGTTGTGTACTTCAAGAAACGGAGGATGAATGGTTTGTTTATTCATTTAATGACTCGCCTGTGTTTGAGAGTGGCTAACTAGTTGGATTTTCCTTTGAAGGACATACGTATATCATGCAAAATGTACTTTTTAACATGGGTGACCAGACGTCCTCATTTTCCTGGACATGTCCTCATTTTCAGGCCAAAAAAATCATCTAAATCATCCCAAAATGTCTGTAATTTTAAATTTACCAGTCAGCAGCTTTGTGCGGGACAACTTATCTTTGTTTTGGCTTCATTTCTGCCTCATCTAATTCATCCAGCAGCATGTCTCCTAACTGCTGTCCGTCCGCCCACTGCTGCTCTTCTGCCTACTGTGAGCCCAGAGACAAGCAAGTGCACAAGCTGCTTGTTCAGAACAGAAAACACCTAAGTCCATTACTCTATAGTTTGTTATATCTAGCTACAGTAGCTAACTTTGGGCAGCATTGGTTGTTGTTAATGTGTGCCACCCGTTTGCTAGAATGTCATTAACTGAAAGTAAAAGCTTGTTTTCATCGTTTAAAAATGTGTCTTTACCACTACTATCTGCAGAGGGGGCTCCATGAAAACCTCACCAGCCCAGTCTCTCACTCCTACTGTCTTTGCAGTATGATTGCATATTATAAAACGTAAGGTATCAATGTATTGTCAATTCAATTGGATCCAAATAGAAGTTCTCTCAAACCCGTGTGGGGCAACGAGAGTGGAGGGGTAGGGGCCCATGGAGGGCAGGGAAGGGAGGGAGTTTAGCTTTCATATATTATTAAAGGCTCTATATCTGATTTTTTTTGTTATTACTAGTGAAATTAAATCTGCTTTGTCCTTTCATCGATTATACAGTAGTTTGTGAAAAAAAGACTGAGACGTCGCGTAATCATCGTCGAGCTGGTAGCCGAGGCTGTGTTAGCATTACTTTGACGGTGACCTTGAAAAGTGACACTGAAGGTTGTGAAATGTGCTTACAAACTCATCCTTTGCGAAGAACTGGCATGTTAGAAATGTATTAGGAAAGGAAGGAATGAGTTTGGACGTTAAATTTTCACTCCCTCTTTCATTCTTGTATAGACAAAACCTAAAAAGAGGAGTAAGAGACTGTGATTTAATTTGAAGTGTCTAAAAAAAATCTTTCAAACTAACACGAAAATGCAAAGACGGCGGAGGATTGCTTTTTCAATTTACGTCTTCTGTGAAATTGTTCCTGGTTGGAAAGCGTAGGAGCATTGATTCATTCGAAGATTTCATTTGGTTTACTTTGTAGCCGCCGAGGGGAAAGGGAGAGCGGAGATAAAGGAGACAGATTAGGGGCTTGAATGGAAGATGAAAAACTCAAATTATAGTTCGTCATCTGAAGAGGGCTCTCGAGCAGAGTATAGTGCCAGACCACACTCGTCTGCCTCTGGCCTGTTGCATATGGCACCAGCTCTCCTCCTAAAAAACACACTCACAATATGGAGATGCAGTCAAGACGAGGGAATGCAATGTTCTTAGGGAGGATTTTTCAATATATGCAGCGACTGAAATACAGTATGTGAAAATGGTTATAGAATTGTGAAAGAAAGAAAGAGCATCTTTATTGTCCCCATAGGGAAAATTGTCCTCTCTATTTGACCCATCCTTCGATGCCGCTGAGGCAATCCGTCAAGGAGCAGTGGGCGGCCACAGTGCAGGGCCCAGAGACCCATCTCCAGATCTGGAGCAGGCTAATGGTCAGAATCACCTGGCAGGAGGATTAACCTAACATGCATGTTTTGGGTTGATGGGGGATAACTGGAGCTCCCGGAGGAAACCCATCCAGACACGGGGAGAACATGCAAACTCCCGGTCCTGGCCCGGGATCGAACCCAGGACCTTCTAGCTGTGAAGCACAAGCGCTAACCACTGTGCCACCGTGCCGCCGTATAGCATGTTGTAGTGCATTCATTTCTGAGTGAGTCCAGCCCATTCCTGTGAGGAGTTATGATTTTTTAAATAAATAACCAAAACGCTCACTTCAGCCACTAGGTGTAGCCGAAATAAAACGGAAAAGGAAAGGAATATTCTACTTAGCCCAGGGTGAGACAAGAGGGAGTTAACGAGCCATATTAACTACCTTTTACACCAAGAGAGGAGGGACTTAGACCCACAGTATGCTCAAGTCTTTAGTAGCTGATGACGATCTTTGGACTAAAATCGAAACATCCTACACTTCAACTACAGAGTACAGATGAAGAATTTTTGCCTACGATGGACATCTCCTGTATGACTGAGAACCTACACAAACTATTTTCAAATGTGAAATGTGCTGAAATATCACAATTATTCATTTCCTGAAAAATGTTTTGTCAATATTGTACATATATCAAAATATATGTGGCCCGCAATTCGCAGTGGTAGCTGAATTTCATTTTGACTGACCTAGAGACTGCAAATGATCTAGTCTTGTACTTATATACTACTTATATACACACTATTATATGAAACAATATACTGTATATATAAAACCACAAATTTAAACCTGGCGGCATCAATTATTTACATTTTTTTTTCACATTTTTTGCAGTTTTTACCAATAAAATGACTTTTTACAAAATGAAAACATTAAATGAAAGAAAACTTGCAGTATACTGTACATACAGCAAAAGTTTCAAATGGATATCACTAAATTAACATTTTTAATATTCACCGGCAGCGAGTCTTCTATGACTAGGAGATATTGTGATCCAGTGCACATTGTAGAAACTCTACAAAAATAATGTTGAACTATCCAGAAGTACAAAAATCTAAATAAATGTTTATGGAGCAAGACAAAATTTTCTTTTTACCAAAGAATATATTCATTTTTCGAGTGTTAAAAACATGACTCTCCCGCCTCCGCTTTTCACTTCCATCCCAAACTTTCGCCCCGCTGTGTGCTCCATCCATAATCTCCATAATTGGCTGGAATGCGCTTGGGTTCTGCGTGGGCCCATATGTTCACTGAGGCCGGGGGAAAGTTGCTCAGAACAAAAGGCAGTGAATTGGCACAGGTGCAGGCTGCTCCCCGTGAGTGCCACTCCAATGACACTCCGGCTGCTGTTATGAAGGAACACGCTTTGTGCTTTGTGGAGCACGGCGCTCGAGACTGAATCACCTCCACTCCGCGGCTGCCTGGCCCCTGGGCTCCTGCGGACGTGACTTGGACGCAGTGATTAAGCCATTCGTATGCTAACGTGAAGTGGCGGCGCAGAGGGACAGCCACGTTGTTGCGCGCATGGGTATTCAATTTGGATTTCGCATATTTTAGAAAGTTATACCACGGAGTTTTGCTCGCATTCGCCTACAAAAAGAAATACTCTACACAAGTAAAAAGGCTTGGATTTGATTTTAAAAATGCAGTTTACAAATCATAAAGAATGTTGACAATGTTCTCTGCAATAACAGCAGGTTTTCTCAATGAGTGTGTTTACATGCAGTCGAGTATCCTGGTTATTAACAGGGATTTTAAGTATCCTGGTTTTCTTTGTGTCCATGTAAACACAATATCCTCCTTTCAGTTTTCTGGATGAGCCAGTATCCAGGTTATTAGAAACCAGGATACTCTCACAGTACTCCTACAGTATCCAGGATATTGGGTCATGTAAACGGAGTATCCTGGTTTCTCATCGCTGCTGACGTACTGATAGGGTGACCAGATTTTTCACATTCAAAACTGGGACAAAAATTAGATTTATTTATGTTTTTCTCTTTTTTTCATAATTTTTCTCATGTTTTTCTTGTGTTTTTTTTCTCAAATCTTTTCTTTTTTGTTCATTTTTGCAGTTTTTTTTGTAATTTTTTACAAATGCTTTCAGATTTTTCGGGTTTTTTTTCATATTTTTTGTCATCTTTTTTGGTCATTTTGCATTTTTCATCATTCTTTTGTATTGTCTCTTCCTTTTTTGTAATTTTTTCATAGTTTTTCTCACATTTTTATAGCTTTTTTCG
>OMNZ01092939.1:2877-18720 GCA_900303255.1 Lesueurigobius sanzi
TTCTGTTTTTTTTAGTATGAATACAAATGTTCAGTTGTGCTCAAAGGTTTACATTCCCTTTTAATCTTTTGGCCATTTTTCAGAGAATATGAACGATAACACAAAAATCTTTCTTCCACTCAAGGTTAGTGGTTTGTGTGAAGCCATTTATTGCCAAAGAACTGAGTTTACTCTTTTGAAATCATAATGAAACAGAAACTACTCAAATGTCCCTGATCTAACGTTTACATTAGATACAACAATTGCAGGAAAACAGTTCAGGAGCAAAGAAAAACTCACTTCAGCTGAAATACAGGACTCTCTGACAAAATTGTACTCTCAATAGGTAAACATTTGGCTCGTTTCTAGTTGGAAAGCGTAAACAAACAGGTTTTTTGACAATAAATGGCTTCACCAACCACTAACCATGAGATAAATAAAGGTTTTTGTGTTATCGTTCATATTCTATCAAATGCATAAGTTTACATATCCTGACATTCTGCCAGAGGATGTTTAATTTTGGCCACAACTGTAAATGCATAGAATTATTGCGTTTATGGCATTAAGAGAAGTAAATTTGAGTCTATAAACCCTCCTCTGCATCAGTCTGCTCATATGTGTCTAAACCATCTCAGCCTGGACACATCTGCCTATAATAACCTATAATAACCTCCCTCTCTCGGTCTGTGTGTGTGTCCAGGAGCAGAAGGGCATCGTGGTGGAGCAGCCCTCGATCCTCTCCTCCCTCCGCTCCACAGCGCCCCCTGTCTACCCTGACTCAGACGGCAGAGGAGCCTGGAGTCCTCAGAGCTCCATGAGTCCGTCTGAGGAGAGGTCTCCAGACACTCTGAGCAGCGCCTCGGAGGCCACAGAATCAGGTCAGTGCCTTCAGAGACATGTCACACACTGGAATAAGTGGCTTTTCAGTCCTACAAGGTCCTACATTCTGTCTACTAGATGATAATAATCAGGCTGAAGTACCTTTACTTGTTGTCCGTGTATAATCTTTTAATGCTAAAAGCTGTTTGTGTTAGCCTGGCCTTAGCCATCCGTAAACTCCGGTCAATTATCATTTCCTACATGTTACGTCTGGGTCTGATCTCAGTGGCCGTGATACATCGGAAAAACTTGATCCGAGCCATTCAGCGAGCGCTGGAGGCGGGAGGCGGGGGTTGTAGGTGACATACATCATGACCAAACCCTAGTGATTGGGTAAAATCAGATCCAATCATTTCAAACTTTAAAAGGAGTTCACCCCTCCCACCTGAAAACTGAGCTCAATTGTGAAGATCCAGACCTTCTGAATGACTTGAGTACGAGGGTATGGTAAGACCAGGCTTTGTTTGTGTAACTGCAGTCTTTCTTTTGCTCCTCCTCAGCTCTGAACTCTGGCCTTCCCTCCTCGGCCTCTGAAAGCTGCTTCGCTCGACAGCACCACGCCTCGGACAACCCTCAGTGTTTCTCTGCTCCAAACGGACACCTGCCTCCACTGTCAGCCCAGAGGCCAGGGGCCATAGACAACCAGCCCCTGGTCAACATGGACCCCATCAAGGTATGACTCAAGAGTCTGTGTAAGTCCCCAGTCCAAGGGTTGTCCATCATAGGCAAAGGTTCTTCAGTACAGATGAAGATCTGTACTCTGTAGTTGAATATTTATGACTCAAGAGGTCACTATGGGGTAGGGCTGTGTACAGGTGGCCATCTTTTGAGACTAAAGATCTGTGCAAAGACAACACACACTTAAGGACAGACATGAGGACACACACACATGAGGAGTCCCACCACAGATCATGCCATGAGAGAAAGCTTTTATTGAGCCACGCCTCCTAAGACTAAAAATCTGGCTAAAAATCCTCTAGTGTGTGGCCACCTTAACTTTGAGAACCTGCCGATATGATACGTACCTCGATACAGACAACGTGTGTCTTTATTATGAACTTGATTATATTATGGCCCATTATGAACCTGTCAGTTTTGAGGTTGTGTGTTCTCCTGAACCCTGACCTTTGCCCTCTCTGTGCAGGCGCCCACTCTGACGATGGAGGGCGGGCGACTGAAGCGCTCTCTGCAGCTGGTCCCGGGACGAGACTTTGAGACGGTGCCAGAACCGGTCTGGAGAGCTCTGTATCACTGGTACGGAGCCAACCTCAGCCTCCCACGACCTGTGAGTACTACACTGTACTAATACTGCAATACTGTGAGTACTACACTGTACTAATACTGCAATACTCTGATAACACACTGAGAATCCCAGTGAGTACTAATCTGAACCAGGAAGGCTCCATCTGGGACAAGTTTTTTTGAAATGACTATCTCCAGGGATGTTAGTGATGCTGTGTCTAAACGACCAGGATATTGAATCCGGCTCAAGGCTGTTCTCAATATTAAAGGTAGTTTGTGGCTGAGCCTCTTCAGAACAAGAAGTGATAGAGACGTATTGTTTTGTTGCATTGGAAAGCAGAGGTCCTCCTGGTCGTCTACACCAGAGCAGTGTAACATCATATTGAAAGTGTGTGTCCAAAAGTTTATCACAATCGAATCTATATCACAATTTTAAATGCTGCAAAAACCGAACCCCAAAGACTGAGGGTTTTTCTTTTGTCTTGTGTCTCCAGTGTTTTATGAAGCTGAAATGTAATAAATGTGTACAACAATGTATAATAGCAGTTTAGAAGTATCATTTGCTGACAGTACTAGTTTTATCACTTTTGAAAGTAATCGTCAAACCACAGACCCAGAAACGAAACTGAATTCACCATCAGAAGTTTTGCAATAATTGCTGGTTTAATATTTTGAATTGCAATAATTTTGGTCAAGATGATCGTGAGACAAAATGTCCATATTGCATCATGCCTCAACAAAACTGAAAGTAAAAATATACAACATATACACATAATGTTAAAATCGCAAGTGCTCCCTGCTCTTACAAAACTTCTGTGCTCGATCGCCTTGGCCAAAGTCTCTTTTTTTCCACTGGCAGGTGCATCTTCTCTTTGTTTGCACAGGGAATGATGTGTGAGTTTATGGAAGCTGTTGACACCAAATTCTAGCAAACAAATAGAAGTTCAACTCAATATTTTATACTTTTTAAAACTTTTTTGTGCGTTTTAACCTAAAAATATTGAGCATACTTGTAGATAGTATATAGAAGATACTTACAGTTGTGGCCAAAAGTTTCCATCCCCTGGCAGAATATCAGGGGCAAAGCATTTCACAGAATATGAATGATAACACAAAAACCTTTATTTCTCTCATGGTTAGTGGTTTCTTGTTTGTTTACGCTTTTCAACTAGAAACTAGCCAAATGTCCCTGATCTAAAGTTTGCATGTTGTGTATCTTCAAACAAACATCATTTTGTCAGAGAGTCCTGTATTTCAGAGTTTTTCTTTGCTCCTGAACAGTTTTCCTGGCAGTTGTTGAAGGTCATGTAAACGTTGGATCAGGGACATTTGAGTAGTTTCTGTTTCATTGTGATTTCCAAAGAGTAAACTCAGTTCTTTGACAATAAATGGCTTCACACAAACCACTAACCATGAGAGGGAAACATTCATATTCACATTCTATGAAAAATTAGCAAAAGATTAAAAGGGGATGTAAACTTTTGAGCACAACAGTATGTTTACAGAATTACATATTTCATAATTGTAATAGTAGACAAAAGAGGGCAATGATTGGTTTAACTAGAACCTTTATTTTCATTTCTTTATCCCTAGAACTATCTCCTAAAAACATTTTTATTATGTACAGCTATTATTGTTTTATATTTTCTTCCATAATTGTGTAAGATTCTTTTTGCTTTATTTATTAATTTCTCCTGCTGTGCTATTAGAATCCATATTTCATTGTTTACAGACTGTTTGACCCGCGACTTGAAATAAGTTTGGCTCCTCTGTTCTGTTCATTCACAAACCAGTTTTACAGAATGATCTCGAGCCTGTTTTCTGTCGTTTCAGAATATAGAGGACATTAACATTTGCTCGTTCCCAGGTGATTGTGGAGAGCAGGTCGAACGCCTCGGAGCTGGAGCTGTTTCCTCGTTACCTGCTCTTCCTCCGTCAGCAGCCGGCCACGCGGACCCCGCAGTCCAACATCTGGGTCAACATGGGTATGACCAGCCTGAGAATGTTCCCTCCACACTTTCCCCCGCCGCGAGGTAACGTAAGACTGCAGCAAGAGCGGAGCGGAGCCAGAACCACACCAGAAATAATCAAATAATGACCACGTGTGGACCGATCAAACAGCAGCCCAGGAAAACTCTGATCAAGCATGTGATTGCAAATGTTTTCTATCCTTACAGCCTGGGAGAGTAGGTCCACTTGGGTTTTTTAGCAAATTATAAGCAAAAGTCGAGGCAAATCTTTCTCAAAGATTCTCCAAACGTCTGGACTGTCCGGTACAAAGTCACTTTTTTATTTAAATCACTTTATATTTATTGGAATTGGACATTTTTTAGACAAACATTGAACACATCAATTGGAGGATTCTAGTACAATTAAGTTAAAATAATAATATAGTCGAGACAGGACAGAAGGTATACAAGTTACACTGAGACTAAAGCTAGAAAGTTGGTCCATTCTCAATTTTCTCTGAAAGACTGGCTCTCTTAATCTTATTCCATAGTATAAATACCCTGAATTATGTTTGTCCATTGCTGTTGGTCTGGGGTATTAGGTTTTAGCCACAGTTTGGTAAGTCTTTCGAGTCGCTGTTAACAGGATCTTGGTCAAATAGAGGTGCTCCTTCTGTACGCTTTCGGTAATATTCCCCAAGAACATGACTTGGCATTCCTTCAGGGTACCATATCCCAAGATCTTCTGTAATCCGTTGTTGACAAGTGATCAGAAAGGCTGGATTTTGGGTTCAGGTCCAAAAGATATGCGTGTGGTTTGCGTCCATACACCCACAGATCCTCCAGCAGGCTTGTGGAATCCCAAGTTGTTTCCTCTTTACATGAGATGTGATGAAGAACCCAATAAAACATTTCCAATTGAATTCTCTCCACTGCTGTGAGTTGGTGGAAGTCTGAAGTAAACAACATAGTCCAAATCACTTGATCACAAATGGGGCCCAATGAACCTTGGCATCTTGAAAAGAATTCATTGAACCTGGTCATTCATGAGTGCAGCTAAACCAATCAGATCCATTTGAACCGTGTGAAGGCGCCTGTGGCCAGATTGATATTCCTCTCTTTTAGGAACAAACGAGAAAATCCTTTATTGACTACAACGGGACATACATACAGTATATGATATTCCTCTGTATGTAGATACAGAGAGGGATCAGTCTGGTCATTCAGTGGATTCAAAAGCTAATGTCACTTATTGGGCACATGACGAGAATGCAGGTATTATCCAATAGGACACTCTTCAATATTTAACCTTTTTAGTCAGGCAGTGTATGTCCACAAGCTCCATTTGAAATTGTCTTGTTAGAACTCGACTCCTGGGCAGGACCTGTCTGTGTGAGGTGAACTGTATTGTACCCTTAAGGTGGTGTCTCACCGGCGGAAACGTCGACTCAGAGACCAAAAAGTTCTTGCGCTCTCACAGGGCGAGTTAAGTAGGTAAAGCATCATCACGGAGCTAGGTCTCCTCGGTCTCAAGTAGGTCGCGGACACGTGACAGACAAAACAAGTCTCTGCAAAGTCTCCACAACTGAATTGAGACGTCTGAGACCTGATGGAGACTTGGAGAAAGTCCCTGGCGACTCTGCTAGTCTTCAGGAGACTTTGCACAGACTCAAGTCGCCTCCAGGTCACCATTTAGTCTCCAGGCCGGTGAGATGGGCCCTTTAGTGAAATGTGTCCTCTGAATGGCGCTGGGGCAATCTGTCAGGAGCAGTGGGCGACCGCAGTGCAGGGCCCGGGGCCCAGCTCCAGATGTGGAGCCAGGCTCATGGTCAGAATCACCTGCTGAGGATGTTTTGGGCCTTTCTGTGTAGAGTTTGCATGTTCTCCTTGTGTCTGCATAGGTTTCCTCCAGCTGCTCCGGTTTCGCCTACCACTAAAAACATGTACAATAGGATCCCCTCTGGGCCAGGACTCCCATGAAAAAGAGATTCTTGGTGTCAGTGAGATGTTACGGATTAAATAAAGGTTATATTTTTGCTGGTGACATTTTGAGCAACACTTTGAACCTAAGCTAAAACGCTCTGCAAAATGGAACATGTAGAAAATCCCCACAAAAAACGAAATAACTGCTGTATTTTGTTTATATCGTCCGCTTTCCAGTAAACCTGCCTCTCACAGAAACACATTTGAAGACGTCTGTTCTGGCTGTGAGGATAGAAAATCCAGAATCCAATGAATCTGAAATCAGTGAAATCCTGTTGATTGATCTGACCTTGATGATGACATAATGACTAATCATGTGTTTTTACAGTGATGTAACAGTTTGACTAAAGTGTTGATCTGCCTCTTGCTGCTTCCTTACACCTTAATCCACTGCCTCCTCTGATCTGCATGAGTCTGAGTCTGTGGTAATGTCTTCACGTCAGGTTTGTGCTAGAATTATCCTACACAGATGTCAGGAACACCATCGTAGTTGAGGTTACACTCATCAGCTCACAGGGAGTCTGGGGAGTCTTAAGATGATCCTTTGCAGTCATGAAGTGTTCACGTGCTTTTGTGTCATTGCAAAGTTAAACATTGAAAACACAAAGGAGTGACTTACTGTATGTAGAGGGAAACAAGGCTAATGACTGTCCAGTCGGGAGGGATGTGAAAACATGACATGTTGGGGTTTAGGAACAGGGATACTATGGTTAAGGTTCGGGCTAGGATTATGTATATATGTATATATTTTCAGACAAGTCATAGATCTATCCATAATCACAGCAGAGTGTCCCTCCTGAACGACTCTCTAGCACTAACCGTAAACAATCCATAACTGCCGACCGTATTATATTAATGAGAAATGAGTGAGTCTGAATCCTCTGGAACCTCGGGTGGTCCTTATATGTGGTCAAAATTGGAGGAAATTGCACGGGCGCCCCTTACATTGATTCCACTTGATATAAAACACACTCTGAATACTATAATAACAAACATAACACAAAATATGAATGAAATATTCAGTAACATCAGATGATGTGTCATTTGTAACACAAAGTTTACCAACAGTTTTCTGGGCCTCATGTATGATGGCAGACCAGACCACAAAGGAGGATCTTCTTCCAGGAAGTTATTTGATATGTTCAAAGTGTCAAAGAATTTCTTCAAAAAAGTGCTATGAGCGGCTACATTTTTTTGTGATTTTTGATAAAAAATAAACATTTCTACAGTAACTACAGCCTTTATTTTCCATCTCCTGGGCCAGGTCTAACCTATCCTGGCCTCAGCCATCCGAAAATAATACAAAAAAATGCCCCTAGACCTGGAAGGGTTAAATCGTTAGCGCTTATACTTTTATATGTTAATTATTACTTCTTTTAATTCAATAATTAAAATCATCTAAAATGATTTACCGTATATATTAAAATAAAAACAAGTTATTAAGAAAAACCCTCTGCCCTGGGTGGAAGGCTGACTGCAGAACCCCCCGGTTATAGGGGACAACTTTAGGGACATCGAGCAGATCTTAAAAATGGTTTGTGGTGTTACATTTTGATGCAAATGGAACCTTTTTAGGGGGCGCCCACTTTAAAATTCACAAGTTTGAACATAAGGACCACCCTGTGTATGTTACTGTATATAATTCTTATTTGAAAGCGGCTCAGATTTGTGAAGCTGTTTTGTTTGGACTGGTCGTAGGAAACGTCCCGTCTCCGAACGCGCCCCTGAAGAGGGTACTGGCCTACAGCGGCTGCTTCAGTCGCATGGGCACCATCAAAGACATCCACCTTTATCTGTCCCAGAGGCTGAGGATCAAAGAGGAGGACATGAGGCTGTGGCTCTACACCAGCGAGGTACATGCACCACACGCTGCACCAAGTACAGTTAGGTTATATAAAGGGAGGCAGGTCTTTAAATCTTCTACATTTTTAAGCTGAAGGTACAACACTAAACTCAGGAGTCAGGGTCAGTGGTGGGCAAAGTACATTTTATTACAGAAGTACAGATACTACAGGTCATATAATACTTGAATGAAAATGAAAGTTTCCCAGTGAAAAATGTACTTAAGTTAAAATACTGGCGTTTTTGCATTTTAAAGTACTTCATTATTCAAAGTAAATAGTCCATTTGATTTTAACTGAATGTTGTAAATGTTCAAAAACATGAAACATATGAATATACATTTGTGTAGGTTCTCAGTCATACAGGAGTATGAATATACAATACTTCTGAAGACGTATTTTCGTTCTTCTTCAGTTCACTCTGATTTAACTGGTGCAGATATAAATGACCAAAGAATAGAAAACAACACTTACATTCAGACTAAATTAGTAACCCGTTTGTGTAGGTTCTCAGTCGTACAGGAGTTGTCCACGGTAGGCAACAATTCTTCAGTCTTCATCTGTACTGTGTAGTTGAAGTGTAGGACGTTTCGATCTTAGTCCAAAGATCGTCATCAGCTACTAAAGACTTGAGCACGCTGTGGGTCTCTTAAGAGTAAACCAGAAGAGTTAACCTCTAAGTCTCTCCTCTCTTGGTGCTTTGTTGTATGGGTATTGTACATCTGCACAGCGCCACCTTCTGCTCCGGAGTGGACATGAAAATGATACTAAAATCAGAGATAAAACCACGTTGCGACCAACTTGTCTGCACTCAGTCAGTAACGAGTAACAAGAGCTAGTATTATATTTGTTTGTCAAAGTACAGATCCTCAAAAACTCAACTTAAGCACAGTACTTGAGTACATTTACTTTGCTGCTACCCACCACTGGGCAGGGTTCATATCTGTATCATGCCTGAGTAAACCGGGAAACATTCAATCTAATCATTTGTCTTTGTCGTCACAGAACTACCTGACTCTTCTGGACGATGAGGACCACACTTTGGAAAGTCTGAAGATCCTGGACGAGCAGCAGCTGGTCATCGAAGGTGTGGACTCTCAGGAACATGACGGATACAGGATCAGTCAACAGTTTGGAAACGCTTTTCATGGATTGGTTTTTCTTCATTTTCAACACTGTTTGATTCTCATTGGAGACATTAAAGTACGAATGAAACATGGAACTGTGTAGGAAACAAAAAAGGGTGATGTAGGGTATGTATTTTTTTAATTTTATTTTCACAAAGCCCATCAGGGTGTTTTCCTCTTAAAGGAACAGGCCACCGTTTTTCCATACTGAGATATGTTCTTACCTGAGCTTAGACGAGTTGATGCGTACCTGTCTGGTCTTTGTGCCCTCAGTCACACACAAAGACCAAAGATGTTGTAAGCTTTAAGCAATTATATTTAGATTTGCAACCATTTATCCTGTAATCTGTGTTTTCTTATATAATACTAGATATATAATGACAGATTAATTAATGAAGGATAAAAATAGCTCACGGCAGATTTTTTACAACCCTGTCCTTCAAAATGACTGAGAAAAATGATCCCTAGTGAAAACACTGCTGTGACGAAGCTCATTGAGAAAATGTCAAAAGTGCAAAGCTGAAATCAAAGGAAAAAGTCTAGTTTGATGAATCTATTTCATATTTTCTTTGTTTAAAACACAATTCCATATGTGTTCATTCATAAGTGAGAATCTATAAGGTAAATAGTGTTGAAATAGAAGAAAAACCAATACATAAAGAAGTGTTTCCAAACTTTTGACTGGTGCTATATGTGTAAAATGATGAGTTTCATGTTGATCTCTCTTCTGTTTGTTCTCAGTGCGTAACAAAGACATGAGTTGGCCCGAGGAAATGTCCTTCATCGCAAACAGCAGCAAAATGGACCGACACAAAGGTGAGTCTTCTTCAGAGCTCGGTGTAAAGGTCTACACTGAGTATTAAACAGTGGTGGGATTATTTGATCACAGAAGCGCTTTCAAATTTTGTTCGACAAGAGTCATCTTCCACCAAATCTTTACCTAAAAATGTACAGTACGCTACTTGGACCCTCATCCTTCATATTCAAATCTAAAACACAGAGAAAGCATCTTATTACCTTCTGTTCATGACATGTATACTCCTCCTGTTCTCGCCCTCAGTCCCGACAGAGAAAGGGGCCACGGGGCTCAGTAACCTGGGCAACACCTGCTTCATGAACTCCAGCATCCAGTGTGTGAGCAACACCAAGCCTCTGACGGACTATTTCATCTCAGGAACGCACCTCTACGAACTCAACAGGTCAGTCCTCCGCTCCGTCACCTCCTCTTGCCTCCTCTGCTCCGTCTGACCCCAGGCTTTTGTGTCTCTCTCTCCAGGACCAACCCGATCGGGATGCGTGGGCACATGGCGAAGTGCTACGGAGACCTGGTGCTGGAGCTGTGGAGCGGCACGCAGAAGAACGTGGCTCCACTCAAACTCAGGGTCAGCTACAAACAGATATACAGTTTTGCCTATTTTCCCTGCCCTACTGGCTATAACGCTAAAGTTTCTGGACATTAATGGCAATGGCCCTCATTTGTCAAAGTTGCGTACAGCATAATCAGGGTGTGAATGAGGTGTATGGATAAAGTCACCACCTGTTTGGCATTTATCAGCATCGACGTGAGCGTACGGTGCGCTCAGATCCTACAACAAGAGAGGAGGTGGTTATATACAGTATACCATTTCATCTGAACATCAAACCACACAGGAAAACTGGCTTTTAAAACTGGGCGACAGATGGTAGAGCGGGTCGTCCCATGATCGGAAGGTCGGGGGTTCGAATCCCGGCTCCTGCAGGTGCAGACTGTTGTTGTGTCCTTGGGCAAGACACGTCACCCAATGCCTATGTGTGAGTGGTTGGTGGTGGCCGGAGGGACCGTTGGCGCAGATGTGAGCAGCCTGGCTTCTGTCAGTCTGCCCCAGGGGAAACTGTGGCTACAAATGTAGTTTACCACCATCAGCCTGGAATGACTGACCCCCCCTCCCTTTCATGTGTGAAGCTTTGGGTGTGACTTGTGTCATATGAAAAGCGCTATACAAATAAGATTCCCTTTCCCTTATCATGAAATGCGTCACCATAGTACATATAATTATTATTGGTGTCAAGGTGGGTTAAAAACTACGGATCAGCCCTCATCGGAGTCATAGAACCTGGGCAGCTGCTGTAGGACTAAGGACTCCTCGTCCGTGTGTTTCGCGTGTTTCGTGCTCCTGAAAGGTCCAAGGACTAAACAAAACCCTTGATAGTAGCACAGTTTTCACAGTTTTTGGTCTGGTTCAGATTCGCCGTTTCGGGTTCAGGTCCTGGTTTGAGCAGCAGGTACATCGCTCTCCTCTCACCAGGGGAAGCAAAGCTTGTCTCGGTTCAGGTCAAGTCTGGGCTCCCAGCTCTGGGTGTGCCCTTGCTCTGTGGGAAGTTCTGTTTAGGTTCCACTCCACCTGAGTCCACGGGGCTGACCAAAGTATAGCAAATGTAATCTTGGAAATGGCCTAAAGATAATGTGGGTTAGTTTTCCTTTTTTTCACATTTTATAATCTTCCTGAAGAGCCTAATGTGGCGTTAAATGCAATTATTCATTATTTCTGGTTTAAGAAATGTTCATTTTTGCTGTGGTCTGTGCTCTAAAACCCGTGGGCGAGGCCATTGTCCTGAAACATGAATATTTGAGGGCGATTTATTCAAATGACGCTGGTTTTCATTCGCCGCATTTATCATCAGCTGCTCTTCGTACGGCAGGATCAGAGCGGGACGCACAGCTTCATAAAAGCCACATGGACTTCAGGGTATAATCAAAATACACCCAAAATATACGCCATTCTCTGCGTAACTTTTAAATGTATATTTTCTGCTAAAGTTGGTCTAAAACCTTCCCCCTTTCCTCTCTCCCCTCTCTCTCGTTTCAGTGGACGATAGCGAAGTACGCCCCTCGCTTTAATGGCTTCCAGCAGCAGGACTCTCAGGAGCTGCTGGCCTTTCTGTTGGATGGACTTCACGAGGATCTGAACCGCGTCCACGAGAAACCGTACGTGGAGCTGAAGGACAGCGATGGCCGTCCGGACTGGGAGGTGGCCTCAGAGGTCAGTACGGGAGAAAAATGGACTAAAACATGTTGAGTTGCAGGTTTTGCTGAAAGTTTCTATACATTTCTTTCCCGTTGTGTTCAATTTGCTCAGAATATCACATTTTCCTCTTCCTCTTCTTCAGGCCTTATGTATGTTTTAATCTCCTTCCTCCTCTTCTTCAGGCCTTGCATATGTTTTAATCTCCTCCCTCCTCTTCCTCCTCAGGCCTGGGAGAACCATCTTCGCAGAAACCGCTCCATCGTGGTGGACCTGTTCCACGGTCAGCTCAAGTCTCAGGTCAAGTGTAAAACGTGTGGACACATCAGCGCTCGCTTCGATCCCTTCAACTTCCTGTCTCTGCCTCTGCCCATGGACAGCTACATGCACCTGGAGATCACAGGTAAGGAGACTGTGTGATGGATGTTTATAAAGCGCAACGGATAAGCAGAAGATGGATGGACATAAAATACAATTAAAAGAGAAACACATGATGAATTAGTTACAGGAAAAGTGCCACAAAACAGTGTCAAAGGCCGGTTCAAACAGGTGAGTCTTAAATTTTGCCTTGAACAGGAGCAGGTCAGTGCTGGCACATAACTCAATGGAAAACGATTTCCAGACTTTTGGATATGAACAAAATCGTGTATTTTGATTGGCTCTCCAACACAGAGCAGGTGCCTACAAGTGCAGATGGGAAGGAGAAAGATGAACTACATGTTCAGAGAGCCCTCTCAGCCTGTGGTTACCCTAGTAGTAAATAGTCTTTCACCAAATCTCAAAGGAAAAGATTAGTTAAAGAACAGGACAAACAGGACAGAACCAAAAAAGAGAGTAGCTGTGCCTTATGTAATCGGAGTCTCCGAGAAAATGCAGAGGGTCTTTAGACAACATAAAATCCCAGTTTATTTCAAACCAATGAATACATTAAGACAAAAACTAGTTCACCCTAAAGACAAGATCCCAAACCACAAAAAGAGCAACGTAGTTTATTCTATTCATTGCAAAGAAGAGGAATGCAAAGAGAGACAAAACAATTACTGAAAACAAGGCTTGGTCAACACCGAAGAGGGAATTTGAGCGGGAACGGTCCTCGGCTGCATCTCCACCTCAAAGCCACCAAAACACTCATTTGAGGACAGTGAGGTTAAGGTTTTATCGAATGAAAGTAGATGGTTTGACAGAGGTGTCAAAGAGGCCATATTTGTTAAAAATCATGTATTGTTTGACTGTGAGCAGCATCCTCAGTCCGGCTCATGAGTGTGTCCTGTGTCTGTTTCAGTGATAAAGCTGGACGGGTCGACTCCGGTGCGGTTCGGGCTGAGGCTGAACATGGACGAGAAGTACACAGGTCTGAAGAAACAGCTGAGTGAACTGTGCAGCCTCAAACCTGAGCAGATCCTACTGGCAGAGGTCCACTCCTCGAATATCAAGGTAACAGAGGTCTCATTCACATGTCTGGGGTAGTTCTATCATTTCCCTTCCCTCTTTGATGGCACGTGTCCACTTTAATGCTCGTTCACAGTTTATTGTTTGTGTTTTTTCGCAGAACTTCCCTCTGGATAATCAGAAGGTGCGCATGTCGGTGAACGGTTTCCTGTGTGCGTTTGAGATCCCAGTGCCAGGCTCGCCCACCTCCCTCAGCTCGCCCACTCTCACAGGTCAGTGCATTATCCTCCCTCAACCTTATAGGCCTGTCGAATATATCATAAAGTTCATATCAGGTGACGCAGTGTCCATATTGTGCCATACTCACTCTCCGCCCTTCATCTTCATCGTTAGGGCTGTGAAATATAACTACACATAACGTTATCGCAATATCAGGTGAAACAGTGTCCATATAGATTTACACATTTCTTGTGAACTCAACCTAAACAAAACTACTGGAGCTTAAATATGTGTAAAGTTATGTTTTAGTCCAACGTATCCTCATATAGCTCCATCGTCTTATTTTGTTCCTGATTTAGTCTAATTTTGAACCGATTCCTTAGAATTTTTTTTATTGATGTAATACAGCAAATAGGGGTATAACGATTCGGTTTGAATCATGATGCAAGTACAATATAAATAATATTTTATTCCCAATTAGGCAAAAAACAATGAATGTTTTTATTATCTCTGTTTTTAAAAGAATACCATTGGTAATGCTTTCCCATTTTCTAAAGCTACTTAACAAGAATACTAAACAAAATTTGCCTTTTTTTTTTTTAAATCCCAGTTCCTCTGACGCTGTATCCACAATCTCTATGTTCAAACATTTGAATATTAGGTGGGAGATTTATATGATGTGCCTTATACACCACAGCCAGTGTACTCACATCAACAATATCATATATATTTAAGGTTCTTAACTGGACAAAGAGAGGGTTAGTCGGTGCATAGTAGTTTCGCTTGAGTCACAATTCGAATGGCCTTCTTTTGAAGTCGGAAAATAGGTTCAATGTTTGCTCTATAATTATTCCCCCATATTTCCACCCCATAGCTCAAGTACGGAAGAATAAGGGAATTGTAAAGTAGGTGAAGTGATTTATGATCTAAAACGGATCTCAATTTACTCATTATTCCAATATTTTTTGATTATTTTATTTGTGCTCGTTAAGTGGTTTTGCTTTCAGACTGCCAGAGCACACCTGTGATGACTCAGCCAGTTTGCTTTGAGCCTGGTATTTAGACTGTTCCTGGAAAACATGTTTTTACATGATGGGACAATGCACATGTGCAGAAGAAGGATTATGACTAACATTGGTATTTTATAATAATAATGATAAACTTTATTAATGGCACTTTTCGAAACAAAGTTACAAAATTGATATGACTTCATTATGTGTTTTCCCTGTTCCCCTGCAGCGTCTCGCCTCAAAGCTGTTAATGACTGTGTTGTTCGTCTTGTTTCCATGGTGATGAGTTCATGTATGATCTTTATCACAGACATCACGCCCATCGCCAACGGTTCGGCAGTGAACGGTCACGTGATTCCAAACGGAGGCTCCAGCTCCATGGCTCTGTCCAGTCCAGAGACTCCCCTCGTCAACGGAGTCACCAACGGACACCTCACACCCCTCCAGGACAGCCCCTTCATCGGGTACATCATCGCCATGCACCGCAAGATGGTGAGAGAGGGCTAAACCGGGCTGAACTGGGTCTAAACTGGGTCTAAACTAGGACTAAAGCAGGATACATCATCGCCATGCACCGCAAGATGGTGAGAGGGGGCTAAACTAGGACAAAACCAGATCTAAACGAGGACTAAACCCGGTCTAAACTAGGACTAAACCAGGTCTAAACTAGGACTAAAGCAGGATACATCATCGCCATGCACCGCAAGATGGTGAGAGAGGGCTAAACCGGGCTGAACTGGGTCTAAACTGGGTCTAAACTAGGACTAAAGCAGGATACATCATCGCCATGCACCGCAAGATGGTGAGAGAGGGCTAAACCGGGCTGAACTGGGTCTAAACTGGGTCTAAACTGGGTCTAAACTAGGACTAAAGCAGGATACATCATCGCCATGCACCGCAAGATGGTGAGAGAGGGCTAAACCGGGCTAAACTGGGACTAAACTGGGTCTAAACTAGGTCTAAACTAGGATTAAAGCAGGATACATCATCGCCATGCGTCGCAAGATGGAGAGAGGGGGCTAAACTAGGACAAAACCAGATCTAAACTAGGACTAAAGCAGGTCTAAACTAGGACTAAACCGGGTTTAAACTAGGACTAAAGCAGGTCTAAAGCAGGATACATCATCACCATGCACCGCAAGATGGTGAGAGAGGACTAAACTGGGTCTAAACTGGGTCTAAACCGGGACTAAACCAGGTCTAAACTAGGACTAAACCAGGTC
>OMNZ01092946.1:0-16276 GCA_900303255.1 Lesueurigobius sanzi
CCACCAAAGGTTAAGGAGTTAGGAGCTAGTGTTAGTGTTAGTGGGTATAATTAGACTGATTCAGATTGAGCCTCATTGTTATGTGGTTCCCACTCTAACCGGTCCTACGAGAAACTAGCACCTGAAAAATGTTCCTAGGTCTGTCTTGAATGTGCACAAATGGGCACAGGGAATAAATGCATGATCTCAGCTGTAGTTCGAGATGACGTGGTATGATGCTAATTCATGATAAAACTAAACTAAAACTGAAATAGTGATATATCACAAAAAGATAAGAGTAGAACTTTACTGACCCAGTGGCTGTGAGTGCAGCTCTCCATCACGCTCCAGGATGAACTGTTTAGTTTCTGGTAACCCTACAACAATTGATCCTGACGATCAATTGTTGTGAAAAAAAAATCAATTGTACCTGACTTCCATGAGCTTGGAGGACTGCATCCATACGTCTTGGCAATGACTCAAATAATTTATTGATGAAGGCATCCGAAATGGCAAATAAAGCAGTCATCAAACTTGACTGTTTTCTGGGTGAATCTTGGGTCCATTCGGGTTCCAACAGATCTGAAGTATTTGCAGTGATTAGGATGCAGTTCAATGGATGATTCATCATAAAAATCCATCTTTTTCTACTTTTCCACTGTCTATCCTTTCTACAAGCTGTGGGCCTTGGCAAATGCAATACATTTTTGTTGTCTTCTATTTAAACCTTGTTTCCGAGCACTAATTTGGCCATGGAGACCACCTCGTGAGAGGGCAAATTCTGCAGCAGGATGATGGCATCCTTCTCAGACTTCAGCCTCCACATTGAAGTTCCTGAAAGCTAAGAAGATCAAGGTGCTCCAGGATTGGCCAGCCCAGTCTCCACACATGAACATTATTGAGCATGTCTGGGGTAAGATGAAGGAGGAGGTTCTGAAGATGAAACCAAAATGTCTCAATGAACACTGGGAGTCCTGAAGACTGCTTTATTTGGCATTCCAGATGTCTTCATCAATAAGTTATTTGAGTCATTGCCAAGACGTATGGATGCAGTCCTCCAAGCTCATGGAAGTCATGCACATTTTTTTTTTCCAAGGCACCACAACTTTATGCTCCAATGTTGCGTTCAAAATTAAGTATATGTGTAATTTTAACATCTTTTGTAATTTTAACATATCTTCTTCTATTTTTATGCATGCCTTATAGTTCTATCATTTTTTAATACCTTTATTCCATAGTTTATGATTTATCATTACTACAAGTTACACGCTGATAACCGATGAAACATAGCGATTGAAAGGTATAGGTGCTTATCAGCTTTAGCCTCTTTAGCCGTCTCCTTTTGGGCATCACATCTGTCTTTTCTTTTTGTGCTTTGCTAAACATTCAAAATTCAGATGCTCAAACAAATAAATAAATGTTTCATGTTGCACGAGAACACCAAGGAAAATCCCTAGTCTGTGAAACCTTCATTGACAATGGCAATAAATTCGATTCTGATTCTGAATTTCAAAAAAACATTTTAAATTCAGATTTATTCACTAATAACCAGATATCCAATATCCCTCCTGAACAAATCTTTGCACAAAAGTTATGCATTTGATAGAATATGAATGATAAACAAAAACCTGTATTTCTCTCATGGTTAGTGGTTGTGTGGAGCCATTTTGTCAAAAAACCTGTTTGTTTACGCTTTTGGTATGGTATGCTTTTATTTGTACAGGGACAGTGCACATCAACACATTGACCAAGACAAAGTCAGGAAAGATGCTCGGTGCAGGTTAAATCACAAAATGCTAATTTCCACCCGTCGTCCCTGGGCAGGTTGATGTTTAGAAAGACATGCATTTACAGAAATTTGTTGTATATGACCAAGGGGTTATTTGGCTAGTTTCAACTAGAAACTAACCAAATGTCCCTGATCAAAATCATATTGTGCAGAGAGTGTATTCCTGTATTTCAACTGAAGTGAGTTTTTAAATTTTCCTGCTGTTGTTGATAAGCGTTAGATCAGGGACATTCTGTTTCATTATGATTTCAAAAGAGTAAACTCTGTTCTTTGGTAATAAATGGCTTCACACAACCGCTAACCATGAGGAAAAAAGATTTTTATGTTATAATTCATATTCTATGAATGTAAACTTTTGGCCACAACTGTATCAACAAAATAAAACCATACATTCTGTCACTGTTTGCCACATTTAGCCTTATATCCACACTGACACTCTGTAGTCACAGAAATGGTCTTCAGTTCACAGACTGTTCAAAACCATTTCGGGTCACGACCTCATGAAGCTCAGAGAGAAAATGACAAAAGAAACAGATTTAGATGGAGTTCTTTCACCCTTCGACATGTTTCATTCAGAGCTTAATGCCTTCAATGTGAATCATACAATGTAAAGTCTTGAAAACAAAATAAAAAGTGACCCCAGACTTAGTGTATATGAAAAGCTAAAATGCAGTCCATGTTTTTTCTCACATGTTCATCAGTCAGATGAACATGGCTCTATTTACATTTCTCCCCTGTCGGCTGGCAGCGTCTGGCCCTAATGCAGAGTGACTCCTGAAAGGGCTTACTACTGCAGAACAATTTATTTATAACATCCTTGTGGCATGGATTAAAGCGAGAGAGAGAGAGAGGGGTACAAGAGTGATAGTCCACTCCTTGCTCCTCGTCCCAGATGAAGTCCTTATTAGTCCCTTACGCGCTGCAGTCGATATCGGGTGCTTTAATTCCAAGGCTCCAAGGGTCTATTTCTGATCCGCTGAAAGATGATCCTCTCTCCATCTCTCTGCATCCTCCTCCTCTCCTCCTCCTACCTCCTCTCTCCCTTCCTCTCTCTCTCCTCGTTCCCTAGCCTCCTACCTCCTCCCATTGCGTCCTGGAGTCCTGTCCCGCTCCAAACTTGACGTGCAGCTAAAGTTAGACGCGGCGGCGGCTGGTATAAAGGCGCGCGGGAAACGGACCGGAATGCGGCTTCACTCGGGTCTTTGCTCTTGATCAACCTCCCAAACTCCAGCTCCCAAACATCTCGACATGGTGAGTCCCGCCGAGCGCCTACGGCACCGCGTCTGGACCGGCTCCTACTGGCTCCTGGTGTATTTAAAGGCACTATACTTGATTTGTTTCACAGTAGAGGAACATCATTCGTTTTGTCCTCCTTTAGTAAATTGAAAACTTACTGTAGTAAAAATACAGTGAATCAAAATACAAAGCGTTGCTGTAAATTCCATGAGTTTGCAGGATACTTTTCTTGCAGTTTTGTGACAGAATTACTCCATAAGTTGTGAAATGTACTTGTAAAATCATCTCTGAAGAAATTGGATTTTTGATCGTGAGGAACAAATAATTTGATTTACCTGCTCGGCTTTTCATTATTTGTAATTTAAAAAAACAGGTATAGTGCCTTTAATAAGTTGTGCTCACATTATAGATGATGTGCTCACATCATTCAATTTCAGTCGGAGGACATCTACCAGCACGAATCTATGGGAGACATACAGTTTTTGAAAAAGAAACTTGACAAATGCTGATCAGTATTCAATAGCCACATTATTCTCATGGCAGAAAGTGCTTTCTACTGTTTTTAAAGTTCCTTTAGTAACACACAAGGCATGTTTAACTGCTTGACTAGTTCTATAGCAAACCAATGTCCAATGGAGGGAAATGTGTCTTAAACAGCGTTTAATTCAGGAGTAAATGCAACATACGAACAAGCAAGGTGTTTAGGTCCTTTCTACTGGCCAACATCACGCACATGTTTTTAAATATTGCCTCCACTTTTGGACACCTTTATGAGAAAATAATTAGACCTTAGTTCATATGTGCTGACAGAGAAGACGTTGGACTTTGTGGCAGTTTTTGTTTCATGTGGATTGGCCCAGGAATTACAGAGAAATTAGCCATTAACTAAGACTAGAAATCTGCATTTTGACAGCTGCCACAGTACGCTCAGCTTCCCTCCAGCTCAGTTTTAAAGGAGCGGCTCTTTAGAGTTTTGTGATGACATGTGAGCGCCGCCTACTGACCTTTCTGTCTTTGCGATGCCATCAAGCACTAAAGCAACAAGGATTACAAAAACATTGGATTTTAAATTGAGGAATACTGCCACTGTCCCTACGTCCACTCCTTTGCTCGTTCGTATGTTGCATCGTGTCTTTTGGCAAGACACATTTCCCTCCGTTGGACATTGGTTGTGATAAAAGTGGTGTAAATATTCAAAAACATGGGTGTGGTGTTGGTTAACTTCCCTCGGTCATTATTTAAAAGCAGCTGGATTCACAAACCTGCCATAGTATTCTGAAGGTCCTTTCTACTGGCCAACACCACACATACTGTATGTTTCTGAATATTGCCTCCACTTTTGGACACCTTTATGAGACAATAATTAGACCTTAGTTCATATGAGCTGACAGAGAAAACACTGGGCTTTGTGGCTTTTTTGTTTCATGTGGATTGGCCCAGGAATTACAGAGAAATTAGCCATAAACTAAGATGAGAAAACAGGAACGTGAGTGATTGTTATTGGTCATTTTGAGAAACAGTTGTAAAGCAAGAGTCATTAGAGCTTAAACCACATGTTTGGTTCAGTCTTGTGTAAAAGGTTATATCCACATGTTGTGTTAAGTGGAAGTCATAGAATTGATTTAAATGATGTATTTTATTCGATTTGCTAGCTGGTTAACCTTTTCCCCCGGGTTTTGTCTGCCAGGCACCAAAGAAGGCCAAGAGGAGGGCAGGAGGCGGAGAGGGCTCCTCCAACGTGTTCTCCATGTTTGAGCAGAGCCAGATCCAGGAGTACAAGGAGGTAACGCTCGCCCCGTCACCACAGAGTCGCCGGTTCAAAGCCCCGTCACCCGAGCACCGTGTTCCGCTGTGTCCTTGGGCAACACACTTCGACTTTAGTCTTTATTTCGAATGTATTTCAGAAACACTTCATCTACTAATGAGTTAAAACTTTCTTGAAATAATTTGATGATGAATCTTAACTGTCATTTCCAGGCTATAAGCCTGGAACACTGCGGCCTTTACAGCGATGCGGCTAATTCATAGATATTTATTGAGGCACAAACCCGACCTGAGCCGAGCCATGCACTTTTCCATTTGATTTGGGAGTGGGAACATCGCGTTGGGGAACATAGGTACGCACCCCATATTACAACGTGAACACATGTAGCTTATAGACAGGTGCGGTCTATACATGAACTGTTTTCTTTTTAAATTTGGTTGGTGCGGCTTGTACTCAAGTGCGTTGAATAGGCCGGATATGACAGTATCCCAAACAAGATGCTTCATACAGTTGTGCCCAAAAGTTAACTCATGCATTTGATGGAATATGAACGATAACACCAAAACCTTTATTTCTCTCATGGTCAGTGGTTTGTGTGGAGCCATTTATTGCCAAAAAACCTGATTGTTTACGCTTTTCAACTAGAAACTAGCCAAATGTCCCTGATCTAAAATTTACATATTGTGCATTTTGAAACAAACATCATTTTGTCAGAGAGTCCTGTATTTCAGCTGAAGTGAGTTTTTCTTTGCTCCTGGACAATTTTCCTGGCAGTTATTGAAGGTCATGTAAACGTTAGATAAACACAAAAGAAGATTTGTGTGTTATCATTCATATTCTTGGCCACAACTGTATATTCATTCCACTGATGTTATTAATATATTTGTTTATTTGATTTGATCGGACAGGGACAATACACATTCAATGAAGCCCAAATATTCTTAACTTGAGTCATTTTCTCTTCACAGCCTTTGTTTGGCAGTGAAGTAAAGTCATTTATGAACATGTTTGGGCCCCAGGAGCTTATACACAAGGAAATGCTTTATAAATGGTGTATAAAGTGGAGCTGGACAAGAATAGACTGAAAGCTCATCAACTTGATATTCATTTTCCAGCCTGGCGTCTCCGCTTTCTGGTTGTTGTTTTTTTGCTGTGACACATTTGGTGAAGGGTCTGCTGCAGTTGGTGTTTTCTCCGCAGCCGATGAAATTAGCCTCGACGCGCCCACACCCCAGGTCTCGCCAAGCAAGGGCCAGGGCCTCGCCAAGCAAGGGCCAGGGCCTTACAGGAGAGCAGTGGTGGAAGGAGGATGCAACGCTAAAAAGTAAAAATGCAGATACAGGAGCAAAAATGTATTCAAGTAATAGTACAAGTATCAGATACAATTTCTACTATACTAAAGTATAAAAGTATCTGCTGTAACATGTACTTCAAGTAAAATGTAAAAGTATTTTTTTAAGAGTTCAATCCAAGTTTAAACCAGGTCTATACCTGGACAAAACCAGGTCTAAACCTGATCTACACAAGTAACCCACTAACTCAGGTCTAAATTAAAGGTCAGGATTAAACCAGGTCTAAACCAGGACTACACCTGATTTAAACCAGGTCTTAAACAGATCGAAATCAGGACTAAACCAGGACTAAATGAGTAAACCACTAACTGAGGTCTAAACCAGATCTAAACCAGGACTAAACCAGGTCTAAACCAGATCTAAATAGGTCTAAAACAGGTCTAAACCAGGACAAAATGGCATTAGTTTATTCAAAAACTAAACAAGATCCCAAATTGATGTAATTAATACATCAACAAAAGAAAACCATACTTTTAAACGTGGCTTATTCATTATTTTGATAAATAACTATAAATAGAAAGCATTTTTACACATAAAATACCACATTTTTATATGAAAACATTCAATTAAAGAAGGTTTTTCCTCATATTTATGTCATTAATAAACAGCTAGTTTCAAAATGATATCTCTAAGTTACATATTTCCTCTAATCCCCTTCAGCCTCTGGCCTTTAATGCATCACTCGACCCTTTGCTGTCTGGGAGTGGAACCTGGGACCTCCTCGTGGGGGAAATAAGCTCTGAGGCGCGCCCACACTGGTCGCGTGTTTGGCGTGGCGTCTGGGGTTGGAGGTGGTTCGGGGTCGAGCGCAGACAGGTTTTCCTTATTGAGACGTGTCAAGAGGAGAGAGGGGACATTCCAGCGCGAAAGGCGAGAGCAGCGTTCCCTCGGGGGGCCAGCGGCGGGGCATCAGGGTGAAACGAGGATTTAACACGCGCCAAATCAGGAGCAGAGGCTAAAAATGGATCTGATCAAGGGACGCAGCTTAAGTTTCACGCGCCGCGAAATGGAAATGTCGGGAGAGTCCGTTGAGATGAACTTTGCTCAACTTAGATTTAACTTTTCCTCTTTAAAAACCCGTGTACTGGAAACATAATAGTCTTAGAGATGAAAACAACTCAAAAGTGTATCTGACGGAGGATATGAACTATTAGACCTAGTTTAAACCTAATTTAGTCCTGATTTAGACCTGGTTTAGACCTGGTTTAGACCTGGTTTAGACCTGGTTTAGACCTGGTTTAGACCTGGTTTAGACCTGGTTTAGACCTGGTTTAGACCTGGTTTAGACCTGGTTTAGACCTGGTTTAGACCTGGTTTAGACCTGGTTTAGACCTGGTTTAGACCGGAGTTAGTGGTTTACTCATATAGATCTGGTTTGATTCATTGATGTAAAAAATCCTCCACTCTTAAGAATCTCTTAAGAAATACTTTTACTTTTTACTTATAAAGCACATTTTACATTGCATATTTTGATACTTTTACTTAGGTAGAAATTTTATCTGATTCTTTTACTTTTACTGTGATTTCTTGGTCCTTATACTCAGTACTTCCACCTCTGGAAAACAGGAAGCACAAATATCGCCTGAGAGATTCAAAATTACAATCTTAAACAAATATAACAGTGAAGTTTAAGTCTAATTATTTTGTAACATTTGTAATAGCTTTTGTAATATTGATTGTGAACTTCTACCTTTACTTGCCTCATTATTGATGGTAGATAAGCGGCGACGCCTTTTGTTGTCCTTCCTTTTTGCAGTGATTATATATATATTATATAGTTGTGCTCAAAAGTTTACATCCTCTGGCAGAATGTCAGCGCATGTAAACTCAGTGTCCTTTTCTCCAGTGTATTTTCAGTTGTGGTTTTGCGTCTGATAATCCGTCCATAAGAAAGTCCCATCTTAAGTTTCAGGTCGAGGCTGATGGAGGCGACAGCTGCGGATCTTTCCGCTATCACCCCTCGGAGCTGGGCACAGGGAGAAGAGTGGGAGCAGGGGGGTCTGAGGAGAGGGCAGGGGCAGACAAGGTCCCGGGTTCAATCCCCGGGCCGGACAGTGCCTTTCTGTGGCATTATTCATTTACTCCATACTGAGTGGTGGTAAGCTACTATTGTAGCCACAGCTGCCCTTGGGTAGACTGACAGAAGCGTGGCTGTCAATCTGTGCCATGAGCACCTCCCACCACCTACATTCACTCAGGCTCCTGGCCTTTCCCCAGCAGTCTCCCATCACAAAACTGACCAGGCCCTGCTTAGCTTCAGGTCTGACAGGATCAGGCCGAGCAAAGGCGGCTTGGCCTTTATTAACAACTTCCATGAAGTTCTACGGAGAAACACTGAATCAGTGAATAATTCAACTCTTCATTGTAAAGATTAGGACATTTATTTGTCCATCCATATTCTTCCGCTTTATCCGGGTCGTGGAGGCAACAGTCTAGATGCATCTAGAGTAGAGATGCCCAGACTTCCCGATCCACGCACACCTCCTCCTCCAGCTCTTCAGGCCAGCTTAAAGACATCATCTTTCCAGTGTGGTCCATCCGTCCCTCACTCGTGAACATGACCCCGAGATACTTGAACTCCTTCCACTTAAGTTCACTTTTGTTTCCAGGTGAAAATATATATCTTAAGTGCAAACTAGACCAAACCTAGAAAATGTGGACTCTCTTTAAGTACCTACAATTTGTACTTTTTACTTTGTCTGTGTAGGTTCTCACAGGTCGTACAGGAGTTGTCCATCGAAGACAAAGATTTTTCAGTGTAGGACATTTCGCTCTTTATCCAAAGAGCTTTGTCTGCTTGCTCAGGCAAACTTGAAGATCCACTGGTGTTCACGTTTCCTCAGTGCTGACGAAGCTCTTTGGATGAAGAGCGAAACGTCATACACTTAAACTTCAGAGTACAGATGAAGACTGAAGAGTCTTTGCCTATGTTTTACTTTATTCCTTTCTACTGCCACTGAGCATAGGACCGAGGGGGGTGAATTTTACCCCCTGAGCGCGGGGCAGGGGGAGCGGCGGGGTGTGAATCGCTCAGGGCAGTCTCTCTCTGGTGTTTGTGCAGCAGATCCGCTCAGCTGTTCCTCCGAGGCCTCCATGTTGATGGACTGAGGCCCCAGGAATCTCTTAAGTCGCGCTGTCGTCACCCACACTCGTCACAAGCTGATTTAAACACGCACTGATTTACAACTTGAGCAGCAGAGACCCCTCACCAAAACATACTTGGAACATGTACTTTGACTTGTCGAGTCAGAATCACTGAAATTAAGATCAAGTTAAGATAAAGATTTACACTTTTTCATAGGTTGTGTTCACGGAGCAGAATTCTATTTCAGTCGGAGCAGGTGCCAATGCAACTCTATGTCCAAATGTTTTCCCTGACCATTATTCGGTGGTGATGTGATTCACAAACCTGCCATTTTATTCTTTTGGAAGGAATAAAGGGTGACTATTTAGAAGAATTTAAAATATAAAACATATTCCATAATCCCATGTTTCATTCATAGTTTAATGTCTTCAGTGAGAATCTACAATGTAAATAGTGTTGAAAATAAAGAAAAGCCAATACATATGTTGTGCTTTTGAATAAACTATAGTGCTTAACAAATGTATTAGAGCACCTGTCATGAACACAAGAAAACGTAAATAACTTAGTAATATATCAAGAACCTGTCTCAAATTAACAAGCTCATTGTTATTCATTAAGACAATAACCAAGTGGAATAACATAATAGTCCTTGTTGACAAATAAGAACCTAAAATGTCCAGTATGACCTTTGGCCCTGATAACAGCTTCATTCTTGCTGCCATTGTTTTGATGTTTTGCAAAGTCTCTTTTGTTATTGAGTTCAATAGTTTGTAGCTGTTCAGAGACTTGCTTTGGATCAGGTTTTGGTCTGATCAATTTTTTAATGGATCAAAACTCAATAAATCAGGCAGGAATTAGATATTGAAAAATCCCTCTAAACAAACCTTTGAAACACAGTTAAGTCCAAGACTGCAAAGTTTGGAGTCTGTAGGTGGCTGTTGTCGCCACAATGTGAGGAAAATGTATTTAGAGAAAATGGTCATTGAAGTTACAATTTCCCATATACGTAGTTCTATGGAGTGAATAATCACTCTCCTAATTTGAAAGATTTGGTTATTTATTTGTTTCCAGGTGAAAGTTTATATGATAAGAGCAAATGGAGTTTCGCCTTCAGTGTCTCACTTTAAATGTGTTCAGAGAGACTTTACTTTTTACAGATCTTTTCTGTTATAACTAAACCTTGCTGCGACTAACAGACACATCATCTCTGTGGGCGTGAGGGGAGTGTCTTGCCCAAGGACACAGCAATAGTTTGCGAGGATTAAAATGCCCACCTTCATGCTCGTCTCTCCTCCTCTTCCTCCTCAGGCTTTCACAATCATTGACCAGAACAGGGACGGCATCATCAGCAAAGACGACCTCAGGGACGTGCTGGCCTCCATGGGTGAGTGAGGGGGCGTGGCCGGGGGCGTGGCTGGGGCGTGTGACGTGTGACGTGACAAACGGCTGCTGTGTCTCTACAGGTCAGTTGAACGTGAAGAACGAGGAGCTGGAGGCCATGATCAAAGAGGCTCCAGGCCCCATCAACTTCACCGTCTTCCTCACCATGTTCGGCGAGAAGCTCAAGGGTAAGACTCATACAATAATTATCATTTTTATTCATATTATTATTGTAATATATATTGTATTATTAATTTATTTAAAGTCATATTTTTGTGACTAAAATGACACTGAAGTAAAAGTAGTTGAGACTAAAACTGTGACTAAAATGAAACATGTGACTTGTGTTCATGTGGAGAAGCTCCATGAGACGCACTATATCAGGGGTCATCATGCTTTTTAGAGCACAGGTGTCAAACACAAGGCCCGAGGGCCAGATGCGGCTAACTCCAGCCGCTAGGGGGCAGCCAACATCTAAAAATGGTTCCACACCTGTCCAGCAGAGGGCACTGACACTGTACCATTATAATAATAATACGCTAATAAGCTACAAAAACAGGTGTTCTGTCACTGGCAAAAGTGTACTTTCCTCTTTACAATATATGGGCCCGTGACCCGCCATCGTAGGTGAATTTCGGTCCTCGACCCAAATGAGTTTGACACCCCTGTTTTAGAGCATTTACTTGTTCCAGGCAAGTTACACATTTTAATTATTTTAGTTATTAAAATGTGTAACTTATCATAAAACTTAAGTCACAAGAACAGAAATACAGTTCTCATAAGTTTACGTCCCCTACAGAATGTAAACTTATGCATTTCATAGAATATGAACGATAAGAACCTTTATTTCTCTCGTGGTCAGTGGTTTGTGTGAAGCCACTTATTGTCAAAAAAAAATGTTTGTTTTCGCTTTTCAATTTGAAACTAGCCAAATGTCCCTGATCTAAAGTTTACACATTGTGCATCTTGAAATAAACATCAATTTCCTGTATTTCCTGTCAAGAGTCCTGTATTTCAGCTGAAGTGAGTTTTTCTTTGCTCCTGAACAGTTCTCCTGGCAGTTGTTGAAGGTCATGTCAACGTTAGATCAGGAACATTTCAGTAGTTTCTGTTTCATTATGATTTCAAAAGAGTAAACTCAGTTCTTTGGCAATAAATGGCTTCACACAAACCACTAACCATGAGTGGATTTTTGTGTTATCATTATTCTATGTATATAAACTTAAAAGGGTTTGTAAACTTTTGAGCACAGCTGTATACAATCACACATGGACAGTAGACTACAGGTGTTTTAGGTTGAGTGGACTGGTGTTTTGTAAATATTCTCTCACCTCACTGTTCTGACCCGTCCTGTTGTTCAGGCGCTGACCCTGAAGACGTGATCCTCAGCTCCTTCAAAGTCCTGGACCCTGAGGGCACGGGAACCATCAAGAAGGAATTGTACGTGTAATGACACAAACACAACCTCACTCATCTCTTTATCACTCGCTTTCACCTTTTCGCCATATGGCCCAGTGGCCTTATGGCCGGCCTAGAGCCTGACTGAACTAGGTCTATACTGTGGAGCTGCATGTGATGCTTCAATTTTGTACATTTTTTTTATTATTCATGTATTTGTCAGGGACGAAGCAGTCAACATAGTTACAATAGAGGTTTGCGGCTGATGTGACGCATAAAGAATGTATAGCTTGTTCTACTTTTCTTTACTTTCTACAATATTTACAAACACACAATAAAAGTCTCACTGTTCGTCTCCAGTGGGTCATGGCCTGATGGTCATTGGTTACTGAGAACCTACTTGAACGGGTGGGTGAAGGGGAATGACTCTTAGTGTGTCAGTGAATACTTGTGTGAGTCGAGGGGTTGGGTGTGTGAAGGGGAATGTTTCTTTGTGGGAGCTGGGGGGTTGAGTGGGGGAAGGGGCATACAGTGTAAAAGAAAGATGGAGATACAATTGGCTAGTGCTCCGTGAAGCCAGTTCGCATACAGGGCCTGACTCCGGTAAACTCTTTGGCTCCTCTTTAACTCATTATTGTTAGTATGAGCCTCCAGGGCTCGTCTTACCACCGTCCTGTTCTTTGTCTTTTAATATTTTAAAAGAGAACATAACTCGCACGTACCTTAATATGGATTTGGCTCCAAAAAAGCAACATGGCGGCGGTTCGAATGCTAGCATGAATAAGCTTTGTTAGCCTTGGGGGAAAGCCACGCAGACTACACACATCTCTCTTTTACACTCTATGGGAGGGGGTGGTGATAAGCAAAGCTCGATGAATGGACCTGTTTCCTCGTGTCTTTGGGCTAATCTTAAATCCCCTCTGTTTCTGTCCCAGCCTGGAGGAGCTCCTGACCACTCAGTGCGACAGGTTCTCCAAGGAGGAGGTAAGTGTTTGCTCATGTGAGAAGTTCACATTACAGCCATTAAAACACACAACAGGAAACCTTTGACCTAAATATTCTTTACAATTTATGCCAAAACTGCAGCTGAATGTGTTTTGTATCATAGTGTTTGTATTTTAGACAAACATTTGTGCCATAACAGTCGAGTTCAGATTTAATGCTACACTAAATTAAAGTTGGATTTATTGAAAATGTCAACTTTAGCCACATGACCCTGTTAAGTAAATGTAAAACATTAATACAATTCATTATACTATTTGTTCACATTAAACATCACTTTACATTTACTTCACAGGGTCATGTGGAAAAAGGAAACATAACATTTGAGCTTAATTACAAAATGTTTCATTCATTTTAATTGAAACATAATTCCACACTTTTCATGAATACATTTGTAAAACAAAAAAACATTTCCCTTTTTTGGGGAAATAAATCAGGCGAGAAATAAAATATTAAAGATTCCACTGGAAAAAAAGGCAATATATTGTTAAGTCCAAGACTGTAATGTTTGGAGTCTGCAGGAGCCAGTTCAACTAGTGTCGCCACAATGTGAGAAAAATGCATTTGGGGAAAATTGTTTCCCACATAGTTCTAAGGAGAAACACTGAATCAGTGAATTTTCACACTCCTTATTGTAAAGATTAGGTCATTTATTTGTTTCCAGGTCAAAGTTTATATTACCAAGTGAAATGGTAAACATGGATTTTTTAATAACATGAAAATGACTTATCGTGTACGAACAAGATCATTTGTTATCATGAAATAACGTGATATGCAATTATCTTCTACAAACAAGAAATGATCTTGTACGAACATGATCCGTATCTTGTACAAACATAAAACTATCTTGTACGAAGGTGATACCATGAAAAATAAAAGCAGCGTTTGACCCCACTACGCTTCCGTACTGCAGGGTCTCCATTTAAGTGCAAAGGTTTCTACTTATGAGAAGAAAAATGTGACTTATTTGTAGACGAGTTTTCGCAGCGTGGCTTTAAGCGTCCTGTGTTGCGTTCCAGATCAAGAACATGTGGACTGCCTTCCCCCCAGACGTCGCCGGGAACGTGGACTACAAGAACATCTGCTACGTCATCACACACGGAGAGGAGAAGGAAGAATAAACTGTGCTCGGAAAGACAGCCCATCCCTTTGCTTTCTGCGCATGCCCCTCTCTCTCTCTCTCCTTCCCTCCCTCTCTCTCTCTCTCTCTCCTGTATCTGTGTGGCGCTCACGGAGAAACACGGTGACGAAACGCGGTGACGAAGGGCGCGCCGATGAAACGCGCTCCGAACTCACCTCAGTAACATCCAGTAAAACCTCCTCTCTCCGCTCAGGCGCTTTCCCAGGAGAAGGATCTCATTCCCACATTTCGAAGGTGTCCTTTTGGTGCGGAGTGCGGAGAGCGGAGGAGGAGCCTGTGGTCGTTTCCTGAAAGCGATAACGGCCCGAGAAGAGGAGGAGTGGAGTGACGCCGCTGAAAGAAAACATATGGGTCTTCAGCGTGGCCTCTCTCCTCTCCTCCTGAGGGGTTCTCCCGCAGTTTCTCCGTCAGCGCTGACCTTTCCTCTGTACAGAATAAAAGGGACGAATAAATGTGAATAAATCTGGCTCTTTTTATAAGACACTTGACTGTGCTCTGTGCTTTGCTCTGGGACACGGGGACACTGCACACACATTAGAGTCTAAAGCAACCAGTGTTGGGCAAGTTACTAAAAAATTGTAATCTATATTACTAGTTACAGCTTTAAAAATGCAACATGTTTGTATTACATATTACTGTTTCAACTTCTTTGAGTTACTTTTGAGTTACTTTTAGCAAAATATAAACTGAAAAATTCTCTTGTTTTGTTTTGACGAAATTAGCTTCACAAGTCACTTCTACACCAGTATCCAACTTGATTTGGTGCTGCATCTTATTTGGGTAGAGTTGCACTTGTAACTTGAACTTATATTACTGTATTTTGTTTAAGTAATATATTATATTCCCCAGTTACTGAAAAAAAGTAATATATTTCTGTAACTAATTACTTTTGTAATGAGTTACTCCCAACACTGTTAGCAACTGGTATGGTGTCCAAGCCATGACCCAAATAAGAACTGAATTTAGCGTATAAATAATACACTGGACAAAAATATAAACGCAAAATAACCATTTCTCTCAAATATTGTTCACAAACCTGTCTAAATCTGTGATAGTGAGCACTTCTCCTTTGCCGAGATAATCCATCCCACCTCACAGGTGTGGCATATCAAGATGCTGATTAGACAGCATGATTATTGCACAGGTGTGCCTTAGACTGGCCACTATAAAAGGCCACTCTGAAACGTGCAGTTTTCTTTTATTGGGGGGGTCTGGGGACTCAGAAAACCAGTATCTGGTGTGACTACCATTTGCCTCACGCAGTGCAACACATCTCCTTGGCATAGAGTTGATCAGGTTGTGGCCTGTGGAATGTTGGTCCACTCCTCTCCAATGGCTGTGCCAAGGTGCTGGATATTGGCAGGAACTGGAACACGCATCCCAAGAACTGGGATGTTTTCAGCTTCCAAGAATTGTGTACAGATCCTTGCAACATGGGGCTGTGCATTATCATGCTGCAACATGAGGCGATGTTCTTGGATGTAGGGCACAACAATGGGCCTCAGGATCTCGTCACGGTATCTCTGTGCATTCACAATGCCATCAATAAAATGCACCTGTGTTCTTGGTCCATAACATACGCCTGCCCATACCATGACCCCACCGCCACCATGGGCCATACCATGACCCCACCGCCACCATGGGCCACTCCATCCACAACACTGACATCAGAAAACCGCTCACCCACACAACGCCACACACGCTGTCTGCCATCTGCCCTGAACAGTGAAGAGAACACCTCTCCAACATGCCAGACGCCATCGAATGCGAGCATCTTCCCACTCAAGTCGGTTACGACGACGAACTGGAGTCAGGTCGAGACCGCGATGAGGACGGTGAGCTGCAGATGAGCTTCCCTCAGACGCTTTCTGACATGTTGTACAGAAATTCTTTGGTTACGCAAACCGATTGTTGCAGCAGCTGTCCGAGTGGCTGGTCTCAGACGATCTTGGAGGTGAACATGCTGGATGTGGAGGTCCTGGGCTGGTGTGGTTACACGTGGTCTGCGGTTGTGAGGCTGGTTGGATGGACTGCCAAATTCTCTGAGACGGCTTATGGTAGAGAAATGAACATTCAATACACGAGCAACAGATCTGGTGGACATTCCTGCCGTCAGTGCCAACTGCACACTCCCTCAAAACTTGCATGG